>CM035596.1:1233009-1410509 GCA_020423425.1 Chrysopa pallens
TAATAAACTATTTAATTTAAAAATAGCCGGTTGATAAAAACAAAAATATTATTAAAATTACAATAAATTATTAATAACTTACCCCAACATCGAATAACAATATTTATTTATTTATTTATTAGCAATGTTGTGTTTTTTTTTTTGTGGATTTTCGTTTATGGATTACGTTGAAATAAAACAAAATTTTTTTACTATTTGTATGTTTTTTTCTTTTATTGAATTGATTTTTCATTATATTAATTATATATTTGTTTATATATAAAGTAATCAGTGGCGTATCAATAGGGTGGCATGCAGAAGTTTTCTTACTTTTTTTTTTTTTGGTATAAGGAAAATTGACAATGTGAGCTGAAATTAATAAAAAAAAAAAAAAAAAATTCACACTATTGTTACGTCACGGAATATGATTTTTAAAAGAAATAATTTACTACAAAGAGCGTCCATTATGTGATTCTAAAAAATTTATATTCTTTGCAAAACAAAATCAGACAAGGAAGATCTCGGTAGTAATTTTCCAAAATAAAACAAAAAGAACAGAAGAAATCACAGAATATTTATGTCAATAAAGAATTCTTAAAATTATACAAAATTCTAAAGTTTTGTAAAATAATTGTTTTTTTTTTTTTTGTTCACACATTAAACACACATACACGCATGCGCGCGCGCACTCAAAACTAAAGCTACATTAAAAAAAAAATTTTTTTCTTCTAAAATTTAGTAGTACATGTTTATTATTTTTTTCTCGTTTTTTCTCAAATGAAATATATGCAAAATAATCCTAAAAAAATTCTCTTTTACGTATTATTTGAAAACCCAAACACAGGTTCGTACACATTTGTTTTCTTTTTCCAAGAAAAAACAAAATCATCCGACTAGTATAAATATATAGCAAATATTTACATGTTATTTGTTAGGGGGACAAAAAAAAATCTATTACATATATATATACAAGGGGAAAAAGAAAATGTGTGGGGGGGGGGTTTAAGTTACTGATTTTCAATTAGAAATCTTTGTGAAAATGTCTTTGTGAAATCGTTGTTATTGGATTTTCATCTTTTTTTTTTTAAATAAATTTTGTTCAGACTAATATCACATAGTCTTAAACTATTTTTCGGATTCGAAATCCGAATTTAATATTAAAAAATACTTATTTTATATTTTAATATGGCCGACAAAGTATGGCGTAATCAAAAGAAAATGAAAAATATAATTATATGTCAATTAAAAACAAAAGGAATTCTGCTCTAAATTAATATTCTGAAAGGAGGAACCTCGTTTTTTGTAATTATTAATATTATTATTATTATTATTATTTTTTTGTTTTTTTACTCTTTTTTTACTCTTTTTTTTTTTTTTTTTTTTTTTTAATTTATGGAATGGAAAGTTTCTAAGCTAATAAGAAAAATTTATACATTTAAATATTTGTGGACCTTTCAAGCACCCATTTTTCTTTAAAAAAAAAAAAAAAAACAAAAAATTCTAAAATAATATGGCACTCGGATAACTGGCCAGTGATGACAAAAATACTAAAATTGGGAGATGAGAGATTTCCCGTTTAGAATTTCCTTAAAATCGTTATATATATAAAAAAAAGAACAGTATTTAATTGGAAAAGCAAGTTTTACAAACATCACAGTCTATTCAATTTGCATAAATTGGTCATTTTAAAAACTGGATTTGGAACAATGGAAAAAGTTTTCGTGGGAAAAAATATGTCATCACTGTAATTTTTTTAAAAAATGGAATGGAATTAATTGGACTCAAAATACATTTTTTTTATTATCTCGTAAAATCTAAGGCACTCTCCGTCTAGCTAAATAGTTTTTCATTTAATTTTCTTGTACAACTGTTTTATTTTATTTTATTTATTTTTTTTTTGTGTATACTAAGGCACACCTATTTTTGAGAAAATTTGATTTATTTAAGCAATAATTCGAACTTCGAAAGTGATTCAATTATTGTTTAAAGAAATGTTGTATTCAGGTTTTTCGGCACTAAAAGTGTGATGGGAAAGGCCACATTAACAAACACTGTCTAACCAAAAAAAAAAAAAAAATTTTATTTTATCCAAAATAGTCTAAAAGTTATCACTTCCAAAAAAAAAATCAAATTCATAAAAAAAATCGATCGGCGCCACGGATATCGTAATCGAGCCATTGGTTACTGAAAACTGTGAACTTTTAAAAAGCTAATTTCAGCGGCTAAAAGCTAATTGACATTTTGTGCTAATTTTTTTGGTGTGATACATCTTAGACCAAATTGTTTTTCAGTAAAAAATAAAAACCGGTGGATTCTGAAAATTTGTTGTACTCTACAAAAAAAACCCCTAAAAAACTAAAAATTTGTTTTTTGTTTTTGTTTTTAAATTTATATGTATATATATATATATATTTATATTATATATTAACAATGTCTTTTCTTTTTTCATTTAAATAAATATTTCGTATTCACTTTACACATTTAATAATACTATTTTCTATCTTTTTTCTAATTTTCATTTTTTAATATAATCATTAATATTTTGTATTTTAAAAAAAATTCTTAAGAATGCACTGCGATCTGTGCAATCATGCAATATATGGAGAGTGTTTTCTTTTGGGGTGCACACAGTGCATTTTTAAAAATAATATTTTCACTCTGTTTTTGCAGTACGTACAGTATTATGACTCAAAAATGCTCCAAAAAAAAAAAAAAAAAACAACACTCAATAATTGATGACTAGTTCAGAATACTGTTTGAGATTTTAAAATAAAAAAAATTTCTCATTTAGTCCCTAAATTTAAATTGCTATTGTAAAAATTAAAAGTAAAAACAATTCGTTTTTTTTTTTTTGCCTTCGTGCAATTTTTGAGTCAAAAATTAATTCAGAATGTGGGGAAAACTATGCAGAAAATTTTCAGAAAAATTCTTCACATCTCAAATTTCCTCACAGATCTGGAATTAGATATGTTGTGGAATGCTACGGGTAGTTGAGCCACATTATTCTACTATCACTCTTAACCCTCTAAATGTCGATATTTGTGAGCGGACATTTGCGCTAAACCTAACACCGCATATTGACAACTTAAACAATGGTAGTGTGTTTGACGGCCACTATGTTGACAGCCGGTGGACGCACCCGAACATTGTTGAGACGGTGTGAACTTTTCAAAACCAGCTGCTTGAATTGAGTCCAATTTTTGATGTTGACGTCGATGTGCGACCACTTTATTGGTGTCCGTACATACAAAATCACATTTTAGGCAATGAAAATGGCTTGCTTTATTTTGTGTATGCCCTAAAACAAAAAAAGAAAAGAAAATTCCTCATTAGTACTTAAATTCAAATCGAAAGAAATACAAAAAATTTTGCTGTAAATTTCATTAGGACTGAAAAAACACAAAATATTTCAATCAAGTCTTTTGACAATCAGGAATTTTTGAACCGTCGATTAAAATTACAAAAAAAACTGAATAGAATTTGGTCGATTTTATTCCCATTGAATTACAGTTTGATTAAGACCAATAATTGTTATTAATAGCAAACCGCGTACCTAATGTGTTGGTGTAAGCGCAATCTTGACGTCGACATTGGAAATTGGCTCGATATTGTTGAAAATCACCACCCATGAGTGTGTCCAAACGTTCATGGCGTGCTGTATGTTGAACAAATCGTGTTTTATCACAGAAACTGTAGCCACAATCTTGTCGTTGACAATGAAAATGTGTTTGATGTTCACGATATCCACAATGTGGATATTGACAATCTTCATTAAATCTACAAAATTAATTTCAAATTAGTAATTCATTTTGGTGAAAAGTTTTGGCTATTCAAAAAGCACTGTCAAATCGTCCTTACCGAAATCGTAAATATCCTTCAGGTACGGGCTCATCTTTTAAAATACGCATTGAATTCTGTATGCGAGCTTTCTTCTGTTCGGATGAATCCGTTGATAAGTTTGATGGACTTATTGCACGTTTTGTTAAATTTGCTGCCATTAAGGCTAATGGTGTTAAACTACCAGTCGTTGATGTTGGTGATGTTGCAGTTGGCCCCCCACTTATATCTCCACCACTTTGATATGCACTTGAATTTGATATATTGAGACCTATAACAAAAATAATTTCGAATTAATATTCTGTTTATATGCAAAAGGTCTGCAAGTGGCGACCCAACTATTTCAATATTGTCTTTTTGATGATTAACCTTTCATATTTTCTTCAAAAAAGGATATGAAATTTTACGATCCCTATTATAATTTGAATAAGAGGAGCCTGAACAGTTGAAATTCTGTGATAATCCTTACCTGAATGTGGAGGAACGACGGTTGGCGATGTCAACGCCGATTGCTGTTGCATTATTTGTAAACCATGTTGATGAATTTGATAGATCAACGATGGATTATGATACAAATATTGTAAGGGAATTCCCGATTGTTGAGAAATCAATTGAGCGGTGAGCGTTGCATGATGGGCCGCTACATAATCTGCATAACTACTCGATGTTGGACTGGGTATTGGAGCACCTGGAGAACTACCACCATGCATAATGGTTTTAATTTGTTCACTGTCACCAGTCGGATTTGTACTTGAGGTGGATGTAATGACACCACTTCCCGTTGACGTAAATGATGATACAAAATTTGGATTTTGTAAATTTTGAATTGGTGTTACTGTTATAATTGGACTTTTACGTTCAATTGTTCCACTGGAACTTATTGGTATTGTTGGCATATTATTGTTTTCCAATGGTGGATTAATTTGAGCATTTAATACGCCATTACTATGTTTGGATATGTGAGTTACAAGTCGATCCAATTCAGAGAATGCCTAAAACAATCAAATACAATTTTTTTTTAAACACATGAGCGTAATTAGATTGGTGATAGTGATGGACGGCGGAGGGAATGGTGATTATACATACCTGATTACAAACATTACAATGATAGTGATGTTTCCGTTTTAATTTACAAAATGGTCTGCTACAGGATAAATCTGGTCCGTATAAAGTATGTTGAGGAGAGTCGTTTGTTACTGGAGTTGCCGGTTTTATTGGTGCAGTTGGTAAATTTTCTGGAGTATTTTCTGAAAAATTACCATATTTTTTGTTTTTTTTATACACAATCGATTTAAGTAAAAATAAAATAAAAAATTTTAAAAATAATCCAAAAATAAAAATTTGCATGCATAAGAAATATCAGTGACGAATTTATTAGGATTTAAGAAGAGGCGTAGACTAAAAATACTGCTATGAAGATATTAATGCATCATGTAAGACCTTACAATGGATATGGTCCAAGATCTCAGGACCGCTAGACATTGGTTATTTCCTGACAAATAAAAAATATGTGAGACAGGTACAAGGTGTTAAAGGTAGATAAAAACACATTTTTCTTAGTACCAGGTCTGATTTTTATGTAAGTGTCAAATAATATTTTTAAAATTAATAATTTATTCTGCCAGATAATTTATGTAGGCGATAACCTTTGTCAGACGCTTTAAAGCTCCCATAAAAAACCTACGTATATTCTCAGTCTTTTATGTTTAATACTTAGGGAAATATTTTAATACTGTCCAGTAACCAGACCAAATGGTAGTTTTTTTGGGAGCTTTAAAGCGTCTGAAGAAATGAGGCTATAATATAACACCATCTATACTTAACTTTTAGAATTAAAACTGAACACTACAGAAATTGGCAGATTTATGACATATAACGAGTCATTTTTTTGTTTTATTAATAATAATAAATACGCCACTGTAAATTTTCATTCTAATTGTTTTCTTTTTGTATGGAATTTTACCTGGAAATTGTAGTCTTTTACTAGTGTTTGGCTCATGCGTAGTTTTACTGGAAGGTAGAGCAGACAACGGGTAAAAAGTACCGGAAGCCTTCACCACTATAAATAAAATACCCAAAAAAAAAACTTATTTACAAAAAAAACTTACAAATACACAATATAAATACATAATACAGGGTCTTCAAGAATAAATTATCTTATATTCTAAACTTTTTTACATTAAAAAAAAACATAAAATTTTCAAATCTATTTTCAACTTTTTAAAAGTTTTCTACAAAACAATTTTTTTTTAAAAAATGATTGACGATTTCATTAAATAAATTGATCAAAAATATTTACAACATGCCAGTGAAAAATGAATATAAATACTCAAAAAGAAAAAAAAAGTATGAGCCCTAAATAATAACCAAAATACCAAACTCAAAAATGATTACAAAATAAACAAAAATTTTACTCACCAGAAACACCTTTCGGACTGTGCGATTCTCTGGCATGACAACTAATATCTTCATTTTGGAATTCTTTTTTTACATTAATTGTATAACCACCGCCGCCACTGCTTGAATTCATTTGAGCTTTTTGCATTGATGTTGATGCGTCAACATTTGTTGATGCATTTTGTACTTCATTTATTGCGTTTTGTGAATTTTGTATTGCTGTTGATTCTGGATGCATATGTTTTTCGTAATGAGCACTCATGGCGGAATAACGTACAAATGTATATTTACAGCCAGATCGTACACAGTGAAAATGGCGATTTACTTTATTACTGTTTACAAAAAGAAAATTATTTATTAGAAAAATTATTAATTTCAAGATTAAAACTGAAAACTGCGTTCAAAATGGAATAAAAAACTATTTTTGGGGGTAACCCATTAATAAATGTTTAACTTACCTCAAACATTCTGGCAAACGACAATCCACATTACGATCAAAGAACACAAAACCTTCCAAAATTTCAATATTATCATGGAAATCCTTTGAATGCATTAATAATAAATCGGGAGTGTTTGTCGAATAATAACATCGTGGTTTATTACAATGAAAATGAATTTTCTCCGAAGCAAACATACAATATTGATCGGAACAAGTGTCATTTTCATCGTAGACATCAAATCCTTGAAAGCGATAATCATTTGGAATAATATCTTGGGCTGTAATCGAGATAGGACTATTTGATGCTGAACGTTCTGGTGATATCACTTGATCGTCCTGCGAATCAAATTTTGTTGTTGTTTGGGACATATTTGTATTTGTAATAACACTTGTCGACGGTTTTGGTAATTTAAAACTGGTAAAAATTGCTTGTGGACTATCCATAAAACTGGAACTTCCAACTGGAGTCTAAAAATCAATTAACAATTAAAAATCGTTTCTTTTTTTTTTTCGAGGAAATTAAATAAAAAATAACTTACATAATCGTTCCAAACTTCGATAACACGATTCTTTGGCGGTCGGCCACGCTTACGACGGAACATTCCCTCAATAGACGTTGCCAAATGTGTCATCGTTAATGGATCTTTTGTTAATGATAATTTTCTGGAATATTCATGCATTTTAAAATGCTCCAATCGTCGAAATATTTTATCTGATAACAGAATCACTTCACGACAATTATCCCAATTACAATGATAATGTCGTTCTTTGGTATCATATGCGCAATTTTCAATAGAACATGTTTCATTTTCCTTGATGCATGTGTAATAATGTTCAGATACTTGATTCTCTTGTTCATGATTTCTGGCATGTTCTCGTACGCCATCTTTGCAACTAAAAAAACCGAATAAAAATTAAAAACCATAATTTAACGATTTGCGCAGGAAAAATCAAGCACACACACATGGAAATTAAAATACTTACTTAAAAATCATTCCACAATTTTCCACTAAACAATGATAGTGATCTTTTCCCGATAATTCACATTTCAGGTTATTATCCCGAGGACAATTCACATCACGACTCGTTACAAATTTTCCATATTTCAACCAAAAATCTTCATTATTCCAATCGACAGCATTTTCATTAATTTTTTTCGTTAAATCAATGTCTGTATCATTTTTTGGATCTTCATCGACAAACATCTCATCGTTTGGTGTTGGACCATCCATATTTGGACCATTCGAATGTGCACCCGATAAATCAATCGCCAACGAATTACTATCCGTTGAATGATTTGATTCATCATCGGAAAAATCGTTTGTGTATGATACAGACATTGTTTCCTTATCATCATTATCCATTTTCACTTCGCTAACCGTTACATTTGTGTTTGGTATTTTCTTTTGTTTATCCAAGTGCCCGTTAATTTGATCTATCGTCAAATTGATACCCAAACGTTTTAAATGTTCGATTTGTTCAATTTGATCTTCCGTTAATTTCAATTGTCCATTATCGGAATCTTTTTTGGGACTTTGAGAGCATGCTGGTATCGGTGAATCGCCGCTACTTGCACGATTGCGTCGTTCTTGTTTCATAATTAAATTATCCTGATAAATTTTAATCGTATCGTTAAACGTCAACGGTGTATTTTGTTCGGATAGATTTAAGGGTGTGGAATCGGAACGATTTGAAATCATATCAAACATTTGCTGTGTTTCAGCGTAATTATTCAATTGATCTAATTGTGTGGCATCATTTGATGTCATTTGTAACATACTTTGGTATTTTTTGATCAGTTCTTGGACATGTGTTGGCATACTATCGAAATTATTTTCATACGATTTCATTAATTCCTGAATATATTGTCCCAAAATTTCCACACTATTTGCATACGATTGAAATGTATCGAAATTATTTGATGGGGATGCTGCATTTGATGTATCCAATGATTGCTCGTACGAGCGAAATAATTCTGGATCGGTTCGAGATAAATTCTGTGCAGCTGCCTCATAATTTTGATGTGCTTTTATTAATTCTTGGATATGCGTTGGCATTGGACAATCACCATTATTTTGATAATAGCTGATAATATCATGGATATTTGAGGGTAAAATATCTTGTGTATTCGATTGAGCATAATTCTTCAGTATATCTTGAATTTGTTGCGGTAAATTTTCTGTTAAATTGCCCGCTTGCAAACCGGTAAAGTTTTTTAACATGCTTTGTGCTAATTTAAATTTACGATATGCTAATTCACTATCTTTACGTTCATGTTTACGCTTATGGCTGTATAATTGACCAGAACTATGTAGGACGTATGTACATTGAGCACGTATACAATGTATATGATTGCAGACTTTACTGAAACGACAATGTTCAAATGGACATGCTTCAGCTTTCATAAATTTCTTAAAACCATCACGACTTAATTGTTCATCTTTTATGTGATACGATTTATGTTTTTCTGTTTGAAAAAAAACGCAAATTATTAAAACACGCTGTAAATTTTTGTACAAATTAAAAATGGGTATTTACGAATGAGAAAAAATATTTATCTGAAGTAAGCTACTATTCACAAAATAGTATGATAATTTGGGCACCCACGACCAGAATTTCAGTCGGCCGATTTTAATCAAAAGAGACACCAAATTAATTCTTAAAAATTGACAATACTAACTCGCAGCTACTAAATTCAGCTTTTGTTTACTCAATTCGCAAATTCCCAGAATTTATTGCAGATAAGACTTACCCATATCCGCTTTATTTTTGAACGTGTATCGGCAACCATCTCGTCGACAATGGAAATGTGTTGTGCGTTGCCCAAAGAATACACAAAATGGGGCATCACAATCTTCGGTGGCACGAAATCGTTGAAAACCCTCTTGAATAATTGCCGAATCTTTTCGATGATAATTTGCATGCATTTGTACATCACTGGTTGATATATAAACTTTATCGCATTTATTATGGATACAATGATAATGGGTTTGACGGCGATTATGCTGGCAACTTGCATAACTTACACTACAATCGTCCAGCGGCGAATATCTAATACAAAAATTACGAATTAATAAAAAAAAAAAAAAAAAAAACCAATAAGCTCCTTGAATATCTTCGATTTTCTTAGCAGGAAGTGAATTACGTACCTCATAAAACCATGTTGTAAGGATTCCTCCCGTTTCTTATGCCATTTCCAATGTCGTATCATTTCTTCTTTTTTCGCAAATACTTTACTACCGGAATTCATATGATCGCTTTCCACACAATCCAAACAATGGAAATGTTCTCGTAAATTCAATTCCTTACAATAGATATTTCCACATTCCATACTGGTACCATATTTTTTTACGTAACGGGAATAATCTAAATTTTGTAAATTTTGCGATGATGATGATTTTTGGCCGCCACCCGATGATGACATGTTCGATGGGGAACCATGATTTGAGAATGAATCACGATTATTTTGAGAACTGCTTTGTTGTACTGCAAAGGAAAAATGTAATGAAAATCGTCATCAGATTCAGATGTTTTTTTGGATTAATTAAATCAATAGTTTAAGGTATTTGTGCTGGAAAATTGTGTGCTTCTAATAACTGTTGATAAATCCCCTTAATTAGGTTTGATTTATGGATAGATTAGAAATTTTTTATCGAAAACCATTTCACAAAAGCCAAATAAAAGATTCTATAATTCATAAAAAAGCGATTTTTAATTAGCCTGGAAAAACTTGGATATAAAAATTCTGGAAAACTAAACAGATTCTTTTCACACACCAAATTGAAAATTTTTTTTTGTGGATTTCTTTTAGAAATAAATTCTTAGTAAAATGAAAAATGAATTAATCAAAAAGTTGTGATAACTATACAATGAATTAAAAAAAAAAAAAAATTAATATGAACATTTGTCAAAATGAAGACGACCTTGGACCATTGCACACTCATATATTTTTTTTTTCCGTAGACTCTCAAATTTTTAATGTGCAATAATTTTTAAGAAGGCGTTTTATATAAAAAAAAAAAATAAAGAAAAATAAATTTTTTCTTATTGAAATCATGAAAACTATTCATTAAAATCAATTTTGAAATATAAATATTTTTATAAATTTTTATGATATTTCCTAGAGTTTTAATTTACATACCTCGGGCCATTTTACAATTTTTGATTAATTGTACCCAAAACCTTCAATTACTTTTATTACTATTTATAATAATTTTTTGATATATTCACAAGGACTTTTTCAATAAGATCATTCTATTATTAAGATTTCGTATCCGAATTTCATATCACTTAAGGAAAATTAGCAAACAATCTGGATTTACTGGATATATAAGTCAAAAAATTATTGGATGTAATCCAAAAAAAAAAATACAATCTATTTAATGATTGGATGTGAAATTTCTAAAAAATAATTAGAAATATAATATAAATATAAACATTAATTAGTAGAAATATAATATGAAAATTTATATTTGAATCGATATCAGATCATATTTCATCAATTAGCCACTAATTGTTTAAATAAATAAAATGTTTATATTTTTTTTAAAGTCTTAATTAAAATTAAAATAAAAATTTTATAGTTTTATAAACAAAGTTTAAAGAAATTTGGCAAATAGACAACATTTAATTTAAATAAAATCGATAAGAAATTCTCCCAAACTTTATATAGATTCAAAGTAGTTGATTTTAAATTCATTTTGTTATAACATTGAAGCAAAGAACATAACATTAATGTAATACATAATACATAAACTTCATTAAAAAATCTTGTATTTTTTTGTAAGTTGACAAAAGACCTCTGATTAAAAAAAAAATTAAAGGAGAAAGATAGAAAATGTTGTTATTTTTAAACAATTCAACACCTACACACAAATACCATTAGACAATGCATTTTTTAAATAATTTAAGACAGAGATATTGAATACCAACAAATATAATTATTTAAAAGGTATGGCTTAATTTATTGGGTGTCTCTGGGATGGATAAATGATATTATGGCTTTAATTATTTTAAATAAATATTGTAGATTTTGAAGTATATATTTGAATTTTTTTTTTTTTTTGTAATATTTTATATTCTAATTAATTGCGGTCAAAAATTCAATATAACTGTAAGTATTTATTGTTTATTATTAATTTAGCACCTTTGTTACATACATTTCTATTTGTTTATTATTTTTAGTTACAGTCAAACCTTATTTACTACAATCAAACGTCCTGAATTACATAAATGGTATTAGGGATTTATTTGGAATATACTTAATACAATCTACAGTTAAGTAAATCGGAAATTTTCTAGAAATAACTCAATATTATCCAAATGTTATGAAATTTGGTATGCAAAAAATTTACATAAAAACGGCGGGCAAGTGTAGCCCAAAAACAACCTATAAAATAAAAATCAAATTTTATATTCAAAGAAATGTTTTTTGTGGGATAAATTCTTCCACAAGCGCTCCATTTTCATGTCAATATTGTGCATACCACATTTCATTTGTATAAGTATTCTTTCAGTTAATTATGAGCGAAAATTTGAAGAAAAAAAAATATATATAATAAATATACATTTGAGATTATAGAACCAAGCCTATAGATGTCTCTATCAAAAAAACACAACTCCACTTAAATTACAAATTCGCCTCAATGCGAAAATGCATAACTGATATTATAAATACGCATTTCAGTCTATAAAATAGTGAATTATCAGTGCAATGAATTGTAGAATTCTGTAAATCGACGATGTATGATATGTTTATAGCTTACAGGGCACTATATATATATATCAATCTATGATCATACCACAAACGACCGTAGTGCGTCTGTATTATGATATTAGTTTGTGTTCTGACTCAATAGATGGAACCATTATGTAATTTATTGAAAAGTAATTGTTGAACAATTTTAAAAAATTGTTCAACAATTAAATTATTTTTCTTTTTGATTTCAATTATTTGTATTCAATCAGATCTTCTTCAGTTCTTAATTGAACGTATATCAATCAATCAATCAATCACCTCCAAATTAATCGTTCCAATTTAATAATTACTTGTAATGAATGCCATGTGTATGGAGGTATCGTGAGTATATATAACAAAGACTTAGTGAAATAAAAAATAAAAAATCAAATCATATTTGTTTACATAAATCCGATAAATTGTGTGTTCAATTCAAATGTTAAGTTTGTTCGTAATCATTTAATTCAAAATCAAATATCGCATTACTATTTTTTTATTAATACCACAATTTTAACTCAAATTTGGCTAATAAACACATATAGGTAATTACAATACATATTAATCTTATATATAAGTGTATATACTGAATATTTATAGTATTTTATGAATTAAAAATAATCCAAACAATGAAATTTAATCATATGGTCGAGTATCTTAACAATTAACTCTGTTAGTTGTTATTTTCACTTCTTAATAATTAAAACTTAAGAGCTCCATTTTTTTCGAACAAAAATAGTTAAAACGAACAAACTTATAATTGTATAATAATAAAAATTTGATTGGTATAATAATGTTAGCTATATTAACTAAGCATTATGACTGACTAAAGGCTGACTGCTCTATTGAATACGTGTATATATGTATATATGAATTGTGGTATTAATAAAAAGAAATCAATTAATTGCTATATGAAATTTTATGATTTCCATTTTGAATAATTAAGGTCGTAAAATTATTAATTATACAGTGAATTATTCATAAACAATACCTCAATGTTTTGTTCATATAGTTTTGTGTGTGTGTGTGTGTGTGTGCCCTAATACAATATGTCTCAAAATAAAGGTGATCCATCATCTAATAATAATTTTCAATCTCACAATCTCATATGTATACGCATTTTGTAAATGAAATTTTTAATTTAATTTTTTTATATTAAAAAAAATAGTCATTAAATTTTGCAATTGAGATTAAAAAAAAAAAAAAAAAATAACTAAAATAATTATTATCAAATTTTTGATTATTTAAAACAAAACATACTTGAATAACCTTCAAAGTCATACAAATTTAGAAATATAACCGACAAAAAAAAAACCTAACTTAGTCTCAAATTGAGTCATTTTCAAAATTAGATTTATTTTCAATTTTGAATATAAAAATTTGGATAAATTATTTTAAATAAAATATTTCCTTGTGAGAAATCACGCTTTGAAAGTTGATGCCAATCATTTTCAAAGCTATTTACGCCAATTTTTTTGAGTAGTTTTTGGGGGACTTTGATTGGGGTATTTTGTGTTGTACTCCCTTGGCGACCGAGGTTTTATTTTTTCCCTCAAAGAAGGAAAAGATTCGAGAAAGTCATTTCTATCGAATTAAAAAAAAAAACGTGAAAACTGTCTCACAATAATGATAAATTTTAATAAATTAAGTATGAATTTACGCGAAACTAAAAATTCACCGTTTTCTTGGTTGTCCCTAATATATATGGCATGACTAATAGAAAATTGCATCATAAATATGTGAACAATGTAATAATGGTAATAATAACAAGATATTTTTGTCTATTTTTTTTTTTTTTTTCGTAAATAAAAATAATCGGAATTAGTCATAGTTTTATAATCGAATGAGAAAGCAAAATAAAATTGACAAAAAAAAAAAAAATGATTAGAAATTTTGTTGTTTAATGTTGACCATTATACGGAATTTATATTAAAGTGTAGCAACAAAATCGAGCCAAAAATTTGGCATTTCGAAGTGAAAAAATCACATTTATACAGTTAATTCTTGGCTCACAAATGAAATATCTTCGAGAGAAGTTTGTACAAAAACGTTTATTAACGTGAAACGATTCTTCTACACTAATTATAAATACTATATAAATACTATATATATATATATATATATATATATATATATATATATATATATATATATATATATATATATATATATATATATATATATATATATATATATATATATATATATATATATATATATATATATATATATATATATATATATATATATATATATATATATATATATATATATATATATATATATATATATATATATATATATATAACATATATATAACATATATATGGTTGTGTCGTTTTTAACGAGAATATGTGGAGACACAATTTTATATATAATGTATTTGATTTTATTCAAATGACGATACGATGCAACTGAGTTGAGCTATTGCACTTTTTGAAACACCTAAACTCACATTAAAATGTACAACATACTACCAATTTTATATTTTTAGAGCAGATACTAATGGTACTTGAGTATCCCAATTGCATTCTAATTAGGACATTCGATTTTGATATGATAAAATTTTTGATGATGTTAATAAATGCTACTTTTATCACTTAAGACTTTCAATTTTTTATTTATCTTTTTGGGACTTCTGACTGAAAAATTATGTCAGTATCTTATATATTTTACCTTTTTTAAAGACACAGAGTTAAAGATGGTCCCCAGGGGTGATTGATGCGTGCTCAATTTTTTTGCGAGACATTTCATTGGTTATCATAAGTGCAGAAATACATTAGTAATTTCATTGCACCACATTATTTTTCGGGTTCGTTCTCTTTGTTACTTGTCACAAGATCGAAAACATCAAAAATAGGGTGGGTTCGGAAATTAAAATTGTTCAATAAATATAAAACTGTGTGAATATGTGATCGTTAACTTTTTGTATCCACAAGTATTATCAGATTGTTCTTCAATTCTATATTACTTTACAATATATATTGGACAAAGTGAATAGACTGACTCAAATATGTATATGTAGACACACATTCAGACGCATAGATGAACAGACGAATACCACCTTATTCTCATTCGATGTTATATGTATATATGCATATACATAATAAACATAACATCTTCGACTCGGTCTGGTGAAATAAATCAAAAATATATAACGATACCTCATTTTTTTGTTTTTGTTTTGATTTTTTTTATTTAAGAGAAGAGAAGAACTCAACTATTTTATTTTCTTATGCACAAAATTATTTTCTACATTTTAAAATTATTATAACATTATTATTACAGTTCAACCACTCTAATATTCAATTGAATTTTCATTGAATTTTCAACCAATACATTGTATAGAATAAGATCAAATAATAAGATGGGTTCATCGTAGTGGAAATCACATGGAAAACCATCAAAAAACCATCAAATGTCTGCCGAATATTATCGAGGAAGTGATTCGGTTCAGCATGTGGCAACAATACATTTAATACTAAGATTAAAAGATTTAGATAAAAGCTGTAAACTTAGAAAAGTCGATAAATCAATTTCCCAGTTGAATCGATAAAAGGTTTAAAAAAAGAAAATTGATTTATGCATCAAAATGAAATAAATATTATTATAATTAAAATTTATATCGATTTTTTATTTATCAATTCAACTGAGAAGTCAAAAATTATTTGTAACATGCTTCAGGCCAAAAGTCTGAATGATTTGAATTTCTAAAGATCCAAATTGGTGCATGTTATGACAATATTTGATATCAAACACTCCATGCTTTTGTTTGAACTAAATGCATATTTTTTAAATTTTTAGAAAAATGTTTGTTCAAAAAGATGCAATTAAAAAGCCTTAAAAAATTTAATTAATTAATATTTCAATTGAAAGAAGAGATTGAACTGTATTTAAATAAATTTTATTCGATGGAAATTATTTATAGAAAGCAGACAACTTATAAAATTCGATTTCATAAATACGTTTCACTGTATAAAAATTATATTATTTATGTACGTGACAACTGTTTTACATTTAATATTAATAAATTAGGAAAATTGTCATCACCTCAAAGTAGTTTTACTGTAATATACATACATGTGTATTCTATCGTATTGAAAAACATTTTTATTATTATTGAGATGCGGCAATGCCATTTGTCCTTGTTTTTTTTTTTTTTTTGTAAATTTTAATTCCATCATGAGTGATCAAAAAATTATAAAATTATTGGATGTGAAAAATACATTTTAACAGCTGTGGATTTTTTTAAAAGGCTCTCAACATTTAACAACAAAAAATTTAATTTTTTTAAAATTTTTGTTGTAATTTGAAAGGGGTCATATTTTATAATAAAGTGTACACATTGATTTACAATAATGGTTTCGTAGTTTTATCAAAGGATAATAACAATAATACAATATAAATCCTTTGTAACATTCTACGAAACACTTTGGAAATTGCCACAAGTAGGATCAAATTGTTCAACCAGCAATTCGTCTCGACCTGTGTCCTAGCCAGTTTCAACCAGGAAACTGTTAAATAGTTTAGCTGTGATTATATAACACTTAAATCGAATGTCATACGTGATTTCCCATCAAAAGAGATCATATTTATCGAAATAATTCCCTAATATGGGATATCAAAAACATCTTCCTTAAGATATTACAGACTGAACGGATAGTGATGTAAGATCTCTTCTGCGTGTGCAAATCTAAGATAAGTCGTTCCGTTTTATGCCAGAGTTTATGGCACACATAACACACTTTCTTGCATCAAGAAGAAATTTACGTGGATTAAGAGAAATTTCTTCGAGTACAAAAGTTATTCTTGGTACAAGAAACCTTGAACTTTCCTGTGTTGTAATTCATAAAGAAAATTTTTTCGAGAATTGTGAAATCGTCAAACAATATAAGATATTTTTTGGGCGGTTGATATTTGATTTACGGAACCCCGGCTTTAGGTCTTTATTTATATTGTGATATATTAACTGATGATACATTCCCTTCTAACCCCTCACCACTCACTTTTAAACGTATAGTGATTCACCCGCGCGTATGTTTTTTTTTTATATTTCATTGAATTTAATATTTATTTACTACCCTTTTTTTATTTACAACACAATTTTATTATTTCAATTATTTTATTGCGTAATTCGTATTATATTCAGGCCAAATACATATTTTCTGGAAAAAATTAGTGATGACATCCATATGATTGATTCGTAGAACTTGTTGAAAAATAATTTTTGCACAAAATTCTTAAAAAATAAACCGTTTCTAACAAATTTCTAACAAAAAATTCAATTATTTTGTTCTCCACATAAAATCCAGTCGATAAAATTACAAAAAGATATTTTTTTTATGGATTTTAATTTGTGAATCAATCTATTTAAAATGGTGAACCCAAAAAAAAAACATGCTCTTGATAGTATAATCTTGCAAGGAAATTTGCACATTTTTAAGATAAAATGACACCGTTTTTTTATTCAAAATATAAAATAAAAATTTTTTTGTAAAAAAAAAAAAAAATTGATAGCCTTTAGTGACATTACGAATGAAGCACGGACGCAGCACTGACTGTTGCGTTCGTTTTTTTGTAATTTTTCTGTGAATTAGTTCAAAAATTTGTATTATTATTAAGATATTTTTTAAGGTCATATATTTTTGATGCTAAATTTTTACATAACTGCAATTTTTATCATTTTTTTAAAAAAATTATTTATTTATTTATTTTTTTTTTTATTGATAACACTTTTTTTTCCTGTTTATTGACGTCACATATTTGATGCTTTTTATCAAAGGTACCACCACCTCGTCAAATCGCTTTTATTTTGAGAATTTTTTTAAAATAAATTTTGGTAACAAATTATATAAGATCCGACAATTAGCTGAATACTATAGAAATTTGATTGGAAAACAATTCATACTAAATATGATAATGTTGTAATCGAAATACTTATTTATAAAAATTAAATTCCGTTAATCTCCACTCACACGGTGGAGGAATAATAAAATTTATTTCAGGTCGAAATTAATAATAGGGATAGTTTCAATAATGTAGTAAATAAAAATAGTCAGCAGAATATTTGTGTTGCTGAATATGACATTCGATTGCCTGAGATGGATATGGCTACTCAGCAGAAAATCTCGCCTGTCCACCCTCTCAGAGCCTGCTGACTTTCATTACAGTGTTTTGACTGCTAATAAACATTCAATTCCAACATGAATTAACCTCCCCAGACTATAATAAAACGATTGCATCAAAATCGATCAGAATTTTGGAACCACGTATTAAAATTACACAATTCTTTAACAGATGTGAAATAGAATTTGTACGATTAGATGACACTTTTAAGTGGATTACATTTCTATGTTAGAATCGATGATTGAGATGATGTGACGGGACATATTGTTTTATATCGTCAGTGACAGTCAAAAGTACCAGTTACCCAGTGAATCTGTGAATATTGTTAGTACATACACCACTGGTTGGTTGTTGATACATAATATGTATATCGTTGTCGTCAATTATTCAATATTTTAAAAATAATAAATTAAATTCATGTAAATTGTTAAAAGTTAAAAGAGAGTTGATTACTAGTTTCCTTATAAATAAAACATATCGCAATGATTTTATTTTTTTTAATAGACATTTGAACCCGTACACTTCAATTATTTAATCATTTACCAACAACCATTTATCCATACACATACATATGTATATACATAGAGCTTAACTAAGCTACTAGAGCCATGCAAGCAAACAGCGTAGCTCTATTCATGCGGCGAGGCGCAACCAACAGAAGCAACATCATCTCATTTACTAAATATTAACTATAATACTAAACATTTACATTAGGTAGTAATACATTTTTATTTTTTGTTTAACTATGTTTTGTAACCGACATCAAAAAAATATATAATGTTCTTAATTCGTTTGGAATATAAAATAATTTCAACAAACATTGACAATGAAAATTCTTGAAAATAAATGTTTAACATATAATTTATATGGCGATACTAGCTAGTGATGTCATACGTAGATATTTCACTCTTTGTTTAATTAAGAATTGAAAATTAAATTTCTAAGCCCACAATCGATTATTGGGATATCGAAACCATAATTAAGCATAATATATGTTGAAAGGAGATATCAAACCATTTCTCATAAAGGATCTTATAAGAAGATTTTCTTGTCAAAAGATCTCGACACTATTACAATTATATGCACATTATATGTCAATACGAAATCCTTTCTTCCAAAAGATACTTTCATTTAGAAGGACCAGATTTCCAGAACAGCTATGTAATGAGCTGCGAAATATATCCTTAATGAAATCAAGATCCCTGTAGCACTTCAGTACAATTAATACTTTTTTTTTTAAATAAAAAATCAAATCTAATCGAATTTAGGCAGTGGAAATCCTGATTTGGAAATGTTTCAAGCATAAAATTTTGATATAAGTTGTATTTTTCATTCGGATTTGTACAATTTAAAACATATTTAAATATATTATTCGAAAGAGATAGATAAAACTTCACTCAATTAATTATAATTCATATAAGTTGAACTCTCTCTAACATAATTTTAATATAAATTTATACAAATAAATGGCGCAGTTATACCTTCAATCTTCAAAGCCCTACACAATGAATGATTATATTATTTATTAATATCATTAACTATCAAATAAAAAAATAAAAAATTATTTTAAATTTACTCAATTGAGTTGATTTAAAATATCAAAATCGTAAAAAAGTAATTTCTATACATCAATTTAAATATTCAATTTTAAAAGTCCCAATTATCATATTTAATTTAAGGATAATTTGGACAGACTCTTGGAATGTCAAAAAATTCAAAAAACCTGTGGGAATTTTCAATTTTTTGCATCCAAAAGAACGTAGATGAATTCTCAATAAACTTTTCGCGAATTAATTATCGAAATGTAATTAATTCTTAGAATCCACAATTTGCATGTTTGGTTTTTGCCTTTTCAAGATGACCTGCAGGTAATAATTTTCAGTGACAAAATGTTTAAGAAAAATTGTATGGCGTACTTAAAAATAAAATTAAATCATTACTTTGATTTGATAAATTTCGTGCTAATTTAAAAATAAATATATTTAAATAAAAAAATTATTTTTATTTTATTTAAAAGTTTGGCCTGTTATCAAATAAAGTAGAAAATTTATCAAATAATATATTTGTTGATTAGTTAGAGAAACATATTTGATTGACAAAAAGAAAATAAAAATTCCGTTCAAAAGAAAATCAATTCCAACTTTTCAAATATTTTTTTCAAACATTTTTTTGTTTAGAATATTTCACCTACTTTGTATTCATCAATAATTTTCATGCCCATTTTACAGGATGTTTCATAAAAAATGTTACGTTTCGAATTAATTGTAAAAAAATATTTATTTTTCAAACTAAGGCGTTCAGTTTGTGGAATTACTTGAAAGTCCTCTTTCCAGCCGAAAAATTATTTCTCTCGAAAGTCGGAAAAATTAATTATAACTGAAATTGAATCAATATGGACAAAAAAAACTTTTAATTTCAATTGAGATATATTTTTAGATAATGGTCGTGGGAATTGTATAATTTTTAATAAATAAAAATTTGAATATTGTTTAATTCACGCATGCGTACATGTAATATAAAGATAATTGAATAAGAAAATAAAGTGTATAAAGTACAGTGCGTCCCCCCCATCTCACAGGCGAAAGGATAAGAGAACCTTGCTTGCAGGGAAAGTAAAATTGGCATACACTAAACTTTATCCATACAACAGTTCAGTTCGTTTTTAATGGCTCTGATTATTGGTTTCAGACAAGTTTTGTTGGGAAAGTAAAATTGGAATACACCAAACTTTGATCATACAATATTTCAATTCATTTACAATAGATGAGTCTGACTATTGGTTTAAGTTTGAAGTCTGTCAATATTTAGATTCGAAAATCCTTAATTATCCTTATTGTGGATTAGATTGTGTGTGTGTGACATTCTGTATATAAAATGTACATATAAATCAAATAAATTGATTAAAAGTGTATTCGTAATAATATCAAGTAAGCTGCATTTAAAATCAAGTAAGTAGAGAAAAAGAAGAGTAACGCGGGCGGACGGACGGACGGACGGGCAAACAAAATGAAATTGAATGAATCTGAATCTCTGTATCATATTTATAATAATATTTTAATATGATGTTACTCTACTCTACATATTCATACATATAGTGTAAGAACGGAGAACGAATGAACCATCTCATCTCATCTCTCAACTATGATAAAATCTCACGGCTATTTGAATCAATTGATGCTGTTAGCTAGTTAATTGACTAGTAGCCTAGTCAAATGTTTTATACAGTTGCTATATATTCATATATATATATATATATATATATATATATATATATATATATATATATATATATATATATATATATATATATATATAATATATATATATATTATATATATTATATATGGTTAATATAGGATCTACTGTAATAATACTGTTTTGTGTATAATAAAAAAAATTATATATATATCACTAATCAACGTTTTTTTTTTAACTGCAACAAAACTTAATATACCGGTTGAATCAAATAAAAAAAATCAATCATTTTAAAAATATTCTGCGACTATTCGAACTATGAATTTCAAGAAAAATATCGTAAAGGGTTGAGAAAAGCATCGAGAATAAATTGATTTTTCTCGATCTATTTACAAATACTTTTCTGTCAAATCAATTTGATAATTTGATTAATATTGAATTTACTATACTTCATATAAAAATGTAAAACTAAACTCAATTTAACTAGAAAATTTCACATACAAAGATTTTCCGAAAAGTTGACCGATATTTCAATTAATAAAGTAAATTAATTTTCCTAATAAGTATTAATTATTGAAACACAAAATGAGTTAACACCGATTTTGTGTTGCCATTGGAAATTGTAAAGATTTTCTGTTAAAAAGTCAACAAATTTTTTATTTTCGGATGAAAAATTTTCGATCTGAATGGTGTTTTTTTTTTTTTGGAAAAGCGTGAATGAAAATTTTCATGAAACATATGGTATATATTTGGCATTATTCAAAATACACACAGTGAGGAATGAATATAAAATGAAGTACTTTAGTTGATAATATTTAATTTTGTGTAATAATTTTATTGAATATATTATGAGGTGGAACAGAGATGAAAAGAACGTGAGATAAACGGAGACTTTATGAACAAACAGTGTACCACTCACACTGTACACTGTAAATTGTAATTTACAGTTTTTTATACTGTTTATAGTACATAAATTTATTTAGTATTTATTCATTCCGTCTCAGTTTATTGTAATAACTTTTAATATCAACCAATTGCAATCATATTAATTTAAATAAATATGGAACTATACTCTCAATAAAATTCAAACTCAATTCTCCGGTGCAGTAAACTCCACCTTAAAAGATTTTTATTTATTTTAAATATCATCACAATGTGAATGAATATTCTTTTTATATCATAATTCACATGTGTGAACATTTTTTTCAAATAAAATTTATTTGAAAAAAATTAATTTGTTGGAACTACTATAAAAATGCACGAGTTTGCCCAAAAAAAAATTTTTAATTTCATGCTAATTAGACATTTTTTTACATGAAATGAAATCAATCATTTTTGTTTGAGAATATATATATATATATATATATATATATATATATATATATATATATATATATATATATATATATATATATATATATATATATATATATAGTTCAATATTGACAAATAGATGTCACCGTTCGTAACTTTTTGTATACTTATGAATGTCAAATAATAGGGAACCGGAATAAATTGTATTATTTCAATGAAGTTTAGCCTGGACTTCTAAAAAATTATCAAAATTTTAGACAAAATAATTTTATATTGGACAAAAGATAATTTTAATTCAAAAATTAGGTTCTTTAAATATTTTATTCTTAATATTTACACTCTTAATCTAATTAGACCCGCTACTACTCTAATTTGGAAAAATGGTTTTGAATAATTTTTGACTCTAAAAGAGTAAAACGACTCAAATATTTTGAAATTGTAGAAAAAACTTACCATATTTATTATCTTGAATCGGTGAATTCGATTGTGATGGATTTGTGGAAATCAGAATTTCCGTAGAATTATTATTGGATGATGGATAAATGCCCTGGAACAAAAGTTAAAATCGTATGAATCAACTTTGCTGGTAGTATTAATTTCGAGACCAAATAATAATAATAAATCAATTATCGACTAATTACGACTAATTACACATTCATAATTGAACAAAAAAGGCTATATATGTTTAAATGGTTTTCAATGTGTTAGAATGAAATAAATATAATAAATATTTTATATTGTATAATAAATTATTAATCTCTATTATCGATTAAAATTACAGGTATCGATATAAAAATATATTAATTAACGATTCATATATTTTAAAACAGAATTTGAGATTACAAATTAAAATATGTATTAAACAATGCCCAGTTAGTAATTAATACAGGATGTGCAAGAAATATTTTTTGTCTTTAGCTTAACGCAGCTTTTAATATTAGTACCCTTCGAATCAAATTTATTTTATTCTAAGTCCAGAAGATTTTTTGGAAAAAATTTATTTGTAAGAATTAATTATAAACATTTTGACTCTAATGATGACATTTCAGTGTCTCAAATTGGGAAAAAATCCTTTTTTCACTTTATTCCATCACAGCCCTTTTCCTTTATGTAGCTCAGCGTAATTTTTGAACTCATTCATCCCTTTTTGACCGAGCTACGTTATTTATGAAAGCTTCCTTATTTCAAGCATAGTAGGGACATCTAAATATCAAATTTGGGCATAAAAAACTATTCACATAATTCACACAAATAATTATCAATTCACCAATTTTGCGTGAAACAAAACATTTCTAAATACAAAATAAAATTTTAATTTTCACTTTCAACATTTTTGCGTGAAAAGCTCTACGATACGCTCCCCGTGTTTTCATGCTATACCAAATTTACTTATGCACGAAAATAGATATCTCCTTCGGCACAGTGACATGGTTCATGTTTTTTCAACTACATGCCCCTTCCTTAAGTATAGGAAATTGAAATTAATTTCAAAATCAACATTTTACATATAAATAAAAATTAAATGAATATTAATAAATTTAGCATTGAACAATTGGTAATTTTGCACTTCCATAGTAACGAATCGCGTTTTTTATGGATGTTTTATGACGCACATATACATACGTATATTGAAATGATACCCCACCCTAATTATCAATAGAAGGAACAAATATTTATGCGATGTATTTCAAATAAAAATTTTTATTTCTATTTGATAATAAAAAATATATTTCAAAAAATAAAAAAAAAATTAAATAAATTCATGGTCCTTTGTGTGATATCAAAAAATTTTATATATTAAATTAACAAAAAAAAAATTGACATTTGAAATATTAAACAAAAACTAAGTACTTTATAAAATTTATTTCGCTGCAAGGCAAAAATCAAAAAAAAATCTGAATAATAAAAATTAAAGAAAAAAAAAACCAAATATGAAAAGAAGGACAGAGAATATATAAAAATTTATTTATTTATTTTTTATTTTAATATTTAAACCAGTTTATCATAACATTTTGGGTTGTAAAATTGACTTGAGAACAATCGAATGTCCCATAAAAATTGTCCACTAATTAATACTATTTTCATTGTTTTTACATTCTAGAAATTAACTTTTGCGTTTGTAAATTTTTCAAACCATTTTTTGGATAAATATGAGCTTATAAAAAAAAAAGACTTTGAAGCAGGCACACTAGTTAAAAATGGCACAAACCTATAGGATTTACGTATTGTTCATTGTTTTTATGGTTTTTCTAGGTTTATTGAGGTCTAAGAAATTCAAAAATAACAATTATTTTACGATCGATAGACGATTTTTCGTGTATTTTTACAGTCTAGAAATTAGCTTCATTTACATATGTAAATCTTTTTATCCATTTTTTTTGGATAAATATGAGCTTCTAGATAAGAGACTTCGAAAACAGAGAGAGGATTATAGATAAGAGACTTCGAAAGAGATGAACTAGAAATGGCACAATGATATTGGATTTAAGTATAAGTAAACATGTTAACACCAAAAATGTTAAACAATTTTCTCAATTTTTAGGGTTTTTCAATTCAAAATCGGTGTATATTTTGAGCAAATTTACGATTTACGGTTTTAATTAATTCACTAAATTTTAATAATTTGTAAATGGGTTTTTTAATCGTACTGTTGGATCGATGTCCACAATCTTAGTCTATCCAAACTTTTCAGTGTCCAATTAAAGGAATCCTGTGACAACGATTATTAATGGAAATTTATTAAAATATCCAAGCGATTTATTGCAAATGTCATAATACTGAAATTATCTTGCGATATATTTTTGGAATTTAAAAATAAAAAAAGAACCATTTTTAATAGCCACATTGTATTGAATGATTTAAAACCTATTGTAAATTTTGAAATTCCAAACTGAAAAAGAGTTCTTTTCATAAACACTTAGATTTATTAACATTTATTGGAAACACCCATAAAATTCAGTTGAAAAAAAATGTGTGTTTTTTTTGGTTAAACAAAGCAACATTAGATGAATTATATGAAAGACAGTGATATGCGTAGAATGGGTGTATCACATGGCATAAGCAGCAAACAGCTCACTTGAGCATACAGAGCATTGAGCACACAGTGAGCACTGAACACTGCATATACATACATATACATTTAAACAAATCAATTCGTCTACTTTTTTATTTTTTATTTTTTTAAAAACGTGTAATAAGAATTATTGCCTCCAGCGACAATTTTAAGGTTAAAATTATGAGTTTATTTAAACAGATCTAAATCTTTGGTCAAAGAAATAACAACAAAATATCATACATTTGTTCACTATTTTTAATATACCTTATAATAGCTTTCAACCATACCTAAGCTATGATTTTTTTTTTACGATTATTACTGGTTTTAAAATAATCTACATAAAATTGTTTTTTTATTTATTTCATTTTTTAATTACTGTACTAATTTGCGTTTACACACACAGCTTCATATTGAAAGGCTAAATCTTTTTATCGCAATTTTTTTTGGAATTTATCGCCACGTTCGGGAAAGGTGTGTCCCAAAAATTGGCCCTAGAAAATCATATTCTTTATTGATATCTCAAAATTTGTACAAGTATTTGCGCTCGACATTGATATGAGATTTCGAGAATTTTGATGGCAGCGAAATAATAGTTTCGAAATTTCAATTCACAGGACCACACGCCACGGTGTACAAAGAGAGAGGGGTTCATTGAATTAATTTGGACCATGTACATCAAACCCTGCAATGTAGACTAGCCAAAAAGTCCCTAACTAAATTGAGATTCGTAACTTCTTGAGCTTTGCCATTGAGGAATTAAGGACAATATCATCAGAGCTAGATTAGTGCCTAATTTGGAGAGGCAAATAGTGCTGATTGTCAGTCAGGCTAAATATTGGTTGAAAATTCATAATTAAAAGTAATGTAGCTCAAATCTGATGTTAAAATCCGTAAATAATGCATGCTAAGAGATCTTTTACTATGTTCCACTTAATATTTTATACATTTACAATGCTGACATCTATATTAGATTATGTATAACTAAAAACTACTGGTTACAATAGAAAAATTAATTTTAACTTACCCGTGGTGTTTTTAAATCCGCTAATTTTTGTCGAATTTGTTCCATTTCCAAATTTGAATTGGAATTTTCCGCACTATAACATTGTATTAAGGACACATTATTGTTAGACAATGTTGATTGTTGCGTATGATTTATCGTATTGTTATTATTTAAAAATGTTTTTGATTGTTGTTGATTTTGAACAATTGTTTGTTTTGACACTGTTAAATTTTGTGGTATATTCTGCATGATCGATGCGCATGACGATGTCATTGATGTGACGGGTGACGTACTTCTCACTTTTTCATTACGTTGTGACGATAACTTTTGTGTGTATACTTTCTCAAATTCACTTTGAAATGAGGGTCTTTGTGGTTTTTGTGCACCAGCCGTGTTTACCGAACCACTAATGGTGTTGTTATTCGATGGTGTCGATGTATGATTGGGATAATCGTTAGTGCTTGTATTTGAATCACGTGCTGGTGATGTTGAACTTAATCGCAATTGAGCAATATCAGATTGTTCTGTGTTATGATGATCTAAACATATTGATTTGTTATCGGGACTGTATGGGGTTCGTGGTGGGGTTGGGGGTTGTGATAGGGGACTATTTGTACGAACGATACGTTGTTGATGTAACGAAACTCCACCTAACGGGAATTGTTGAAGGGGTAGTGGCGCTCTATTTGTTAAATTTGCTGTTTCCAATATATTTCCTGTAACAAAAAAAACATACAAAAATCAGTTTTTTTGTATAAAAAAGGGAGTTGTTTTTTTTTTTTTATATAAAAAAGGGGTTCTTACTTCCCCTTAAAAATAAGACTATTTTTTTACAATTTAAGATTTTTTTTTATTGAATTGTGTAAAAAAAAATATAAGAATTTCTGTCCCTTTTAAAAATTATAGAAATGTTTGCTTGAAGAAATTGCCAAATTTCCCAACAAAACTGCTATAACTTTTGAAAATGCTCATTAAGTTTAGATATCAAATTTTTGAGCTCAAGAACAATAAAAATAATTTCAGTTTAGTACAAATATACCCATTGACTACAAAACTAAAAATTGTGGATCAAAATGCACAAATGAATTCACAAGATTTCTCAGAGGAATTTTTTGTTTTTTTTTTTTTTGGAGTACAAAAGTTTAAAAAATTAGTGTTATTTAAAACAAAATAATAAAAATAAAATAAGCCCTCACAAAAATACTTGATTAATCAAGTTAAGAAAATAAAAATAAATAATAAATAAAATAAAATTAATTAAAAAAATATTAAAATCATATAACAATATGAATATAAATTAAACAGAAACATTCAATATGTTATACATATGTCTGTTTCACATATACACGAGCGTATACAATTATTAAATTGAGGGCGGTATCAATTATCAAAAAATACCTTCCAAAATCTGATTAAACATCGGATTAATTTAATTATAAGGTACTTTTAATGCATTGATAAGAAAATGATTTTGTATTAGATCATTTTCCCATTTTTCACAGTATTTTATATATTACCAAGTACCAGAAATTATACCAATGAAAGTATTAAAAACACCATCGATATTTCCATAAGATTTATCTCATATGTCATGTCTTTTTCTATTACTACTGTTCCAGCAAATTTTTCATTGAAACCATCTCAAAACAAGGTCAGCAATTATTGTCGCCTGGTGAGCTCAAAAATGAAATATACAAGAATATGTTTTTAGACTAAAGACCAAAGTATGGCTTAAAAGAAACGTATATTGATTTCGGGACAAAATAAAGCTTGATTATCAAGAGAAAAGCTATAACAAGCTGAAGTTCCAATGTTAATTCTCAAAATGACTCCTCCTCCCCCCTATTGATTAAAATGCAGCTCTGATTTAACTATATGAAATATTACAATAAGAGCAGCGCAAACACACGGACTGCTATTGACTGGACTGTATTTAAAAAACCCAAGACATCGATTAAAATGAAATAGACAATATTTAAATTGTTTTCATAAAAAAACAAAAATATAATCCTATCTTTATCTTTTAAAAAAAAAACTAATAAAAACAAGAAGAAAAAAACCGAACAACATAAAAATATTCAAGAAGGTACGAACGAGTATACGATATACGATTCTTAAAAAGCATTAATCATACTCAAAATAGAAATTAGTTTAGTATCAAATTCGATTGAAATAATTCGAATTTAGACAAAGATAATAAATACTTGTATTATTATTATTATTATTATAACATTCAAATAAATACAAATAATTAATCATTTTTTACTATACAACGGCACTTTGACTGGAGTATAAAATACATATAATAATTCAATGTGTTCAACAAGGATATGTATAATATTATAAATATATATAGATAGCTTGTTTTATTACTGATATGTGGTATTCTGGTACTTTGGGTAAAACAGGGTCTGCTTTGTTTTTTTTACTGTAAGCAACAATTAAAAGTCATTTTTCCCATTGGCAAATTACAATTGGGAATTCTTCGTGGATTGAGCTAAGATCCCAAGACCTCCAATGGTATTCCAACATGTGATTTGATGATAAGGGATCAAGTTTTATTGTAATTATTAGGACATCCAAATTTCGATTTATATTATCGATTGAATTTTTACTGGACTAACATTTTCTGGGAAAATAATACTTTTAGCCACATTAAATTATTTGTTTCCAGACAAATATTCCACTCAAACATAAAGTATGGAATGCAATTTTCCTGCTGAACCACAGTTAAATTATTCTTAAAGTAAATTTTTCATTACTGAGTTAATAATGTGATTTTCACTAAAAATCATTCTTATCTGAGAAAAAGAGAAAAATGAGGGTTCGGTTAGAGAGCCACGATTTTTCCATTTTTCCTTATAATATCTGCTTAAAATGATTTAAGCAGATATTGATATCAAAATTTTGAGTTAAAAAAAAGATATTATCAATGGCAGTTCATGGGCATTAAATATGTTTAAGACGGTCCTGTGATTTGGTACTTGTTTTATGATTATGGTATGTCTATCTATTTCAATAATATTTTTATTGTTCTCCTTATTTTGATTGGATCTTACGATTGTAAACAGACAAGGAACGCAAATCAAAACGCAAATGTGTCAAATATTTAAAAAATGCCATTAATTACAATTTTACACAACTAATATCAAAAATGTCTTTTTTTTTTTAACATAAAAAACCAAAAAACCACTGAACTTGATTTCAATTTTATGTCAACGATTATTTTAATTGTTGTTCGATAGTTAATCGATCATTCAAATCTCGTTACAAAAAGATAGTTTGGGACTTAGCAGTTTGATGATGTCCAAATATCCAAAAAGAATGCGGAATGCCATAAAATAAGGTTGTAGCGCCCCGAACAACACTAAATAAGATAACCAAAAAGAATTGAAATAAAAGAAATTTTCAATTTTTGTCGCAGCACATAGCTTGACGCTTTGATGTTCTATAATTAGACTTTTTTTCGAATTAATTTCGATTTTTTTTGCCTCAATTTTCTAGAAAATTAATTAATTAAAGGTAAAACAAAAAGAAAATTATGATAAGCGATATTCGTTTAATTAAATTAGCTAATTTTGATTATTTTCAATCATTTTCTCGTGACCTGATAATTACTTTTGTATATCTGCGCTTGGAAAAAGGAGCTCAGTAAATCTCATCCTTCAAGGAATCATACATTGAGAGATAGTCTCTCAATAAATTGAGCACGAATCACCCTTGAGGATGTATAAAATCCTAAACTCTGTATATAATCTTAAATACTAAAATGTCTTTAAACAAAATATGTTAAACACTCATGATGTAGCTTTTCTATAGCTTAGAATTCCCAAAGGAAGATTCCCAAAAAATAATTACTCAAAAGAAATTTTCATAAACACTAAAATAATATTTGTATGCAAATTTTATAATCATTTTATAATTGAATAATACTTTGAGGTCAACTTTGAAGTAAAAAAATTATAATCAGGAATAAAACAATTGAAATATTTTTTAATATACATCCAATTTGAGGGCCGGATTTCAAAAGTACATTCTTCAGTTTCTGAGACCAGTTTTTATTAATTTGTGTTAACATACGATGTACAAATATTTTTTATTAATAAAAGAATCAAAAAAAATAAAAATTTGTTATTGTTTTTAAATAATCGTATCATTACCTGCTGCGTTTAATTATAAAAATTTTTATCCAAAAAAAAAAATTAAACAACCGTTTTTTTTTTATTTCAATACCGCGCGTTACAACGCGCATGTACTCTTTATTTTGTATATTATTTTTTTTTTTTATTAAAAAATTAATTTATTTCTTAGTAAAGTTGTTCAAATTCTTCAAAAAATCATTTGTAGATCTGTATCAATTATTTTTAAATATTATGAATACCATGGATTTGGACAGAGGCGTCAACTTTATGTTTATTTGTGGCGGTGGGGATTAGACCATTAACATACCATACCAATACCATTAGATTAAATGGTTATTATTTGAAAATTATTATTATTATCATTTCTTTAATTAGACAAACAGTTGGCGTATATTGTTTCTTCATTTCAGTTTTTTTCTTTGTCTAAATTTTTTGTTTTTTTTTGGGTCCATTTAATTTTAAACTGGATTATTTTTCAGATACTCTACAATATTTGCATTTTTAAAGGTGGAAATTTGCATCGATAATGAATTTTCATCAAATAAACAAAAATTCTGTTAATTTAGAGCCTCTTTGAATAAAAATTGAAAACAGATCACCCGATCATCGAAACACAGAATGAAACATCAAAGATCGACTTACGAGTGCTCCAAATCGAACTTGTTTTTGGTAGAATGTAGTTTCATTGTTTTCCGACATTTGACTCCTAAATACACATAATTTGGAGATTAACTACTTCCAAAGCTAATTTCATTCAATAGATCACTATTTTGTAGATCGAAATATGAATTTCCCCCCTTTTGTTTTGATGTATTCCAATTTTGGTATCCCAATTTTATTAAATTTGATAAATCATTCTCATTAAAAATTTGTCAACTTCTCGTAAACTATTTAGCCTTGGTGAAATAAGTCTGATTTTGTTTTTTTAGATCAAAATTACCCTGGATTTTTATTTTACCAATTTTTAAAGATTTTTCAATGAAAATTTTATGGAAGATTCCTACAACCTTTGAGTTTTCGAACAGAAAATAAAAATTTGTAACAATTTTCTGTCTTTTTCAAAAAAAAATTTGATTTATGAGCATTTTCAAAAGTTATAGCAGTTTTTGTTGAGAAATTTGGCAATTTTTGAACCAAGCACTTCTATAACTTTTGAACGGGACACAAAATTGTCACTAAGTGTCTTCGAGAACTCAGGTCACCTGTGGAAATTGACCATAAAATGTTCATTGAAACTAAATCATTCATAACAAATTTATAGTGAGAAATTTTTGGAAAAAAAATAAAGGACTAAAAATAATTGCAGCGATTTGATTTTAATTGCGTATTGTTTGATATGATAAATGTATTTCGGTGACCCCTCTGTGTATGATTTACGAAGACAAATTACTAGGTTCGTCTCCGCCGTTGGATCTCTGCCGTAGTTCTGAACTTCAGTTAAAGACTGACTGCTACGTCCAATTGTTTTATTATAAAACTGTATGAATCGCGGTGCGTTCCATTCGCTTCTCACACACAGATTTATCGTTTTGAGAGAGCTGTTCTGAGCGTCTATATGGATTTGTTCAGCTAAAAGACATTGAACGAATGTTAAAATCCACTTATAAAACTGTATATGTCTTATATTTGATTCTTTATTTTTGTCTTATACATGGGGTACCATTATGATTTATATTCTATTTCACTTCAATACACATTCATCCAGAAATGTTTAAATTAACTTACTAAGAGTGATTAATCAATTTTAAAAGAATAATAAAAATAAAAAAATATTTATTCTACAACATAAAAATCAATTGTCGTTCTCTTTTTAATTTGGTTTTTTTGTTTCATTTCTGTTAATTTTAATATATAATTAATTAACATAATCTTTTTTTTACATTGTTTTCAAATAATTAAAATTGTTAAATCTTCGATCAATTAACTTATTATAAAATAAATATTTCCATTTTTAATGTAGTTTTTTTTTTTTTTAATTTTCCAGCCATAATATTGATTTATTGGAAAATTTTTTTATTGGAAAGTCCTAGAAAAGCTTTTATATGAGCCTCATCCTCTTGATAAATTGAAGAATATCTTCTGGCGTCTATGATTTTTGGTTGGAGATTCTTCCATACTAAATAAATATATCTTTTGGAAGATTTCGAATTCACATAGAATTTCGGCTTTTTATGACAAAATCTACAAAGATTATTTTTCCTGTTTCAAATTTTGTCATGGTCTTAGCCATAAATGTTTGCCTCAGACTGGTTTGATTCCTGTTCAATTATGCTTTTCGATATCCCAATAAACGATTCTGGGCCATTTAATCGAATATATGCATCGTTTTTGGCGAATTTATCAATCTTTATAAGTAGTGTCAGGCAAAATAAAAACTGAAATATCGCAAGGATCAAATCGTGGATCAAATTGTCTCTCAAAGATTAGTTCTTCATAGTCAATTCATTTCTATAGTGACAACATCGAAAATTAGGGAAGAAATTTACTTAATCCATTGAAAACAACTTTTTAGTGTTTTTAAAAAAATGAATAATCTCTTAATTGAATCAAGAACAAGACAAAAAAAAACAATTTATTTAAAAAAAACTGGCTATAAAACTGTCTATCATCATTATAACATTCATAAAATGTAAAACGCATGCGTAACTCTCAATATTAATAAAAACACATCTCTCGTAAGTAAAGTCCTCATATATGTATGTAGATTTATTAAATATTAAATACATCATTATATGAGAGTCACAATCTTTCAGCTTAACTATCACCCCCGCCCCCGCAATCCTCGCACCGTGTACCAAACAAACAAATACACTCACACTAATATTACATATAATAATATGTCAGTTTTTGTGTCCGTCTGTTTGTCTGTTCGTCTGTCAGTTTGATGATCATCAATCCATAATATACGTTTCATAGTTAATAATCATAATTCCAGTAAAATGAGCATTTCATTTTAGTAAAAGAGACAGAAAAATTTATTACTGAGTGTCACCCACGATCCAATAAAAATATATTTTACACTCAATTCATCTACTGAGTAAAAGACTAAGAATTTCCTAAATGATGACTAACTGGAGAATCATAGCCCAAACCACTGATCGTAGAAATTTGAAACTTGGAGGATGTGTTCTTTGTATGACGTAGAAATTTATCGAAATTCTATTCCTTAGAGGGTAAAAAACGGGGACAAAGTTTGAATGGGACAACATGTTTCTTTGAGTCAAATTTTGCATGCAATCGATGTAATATCGTTTGATAAAGGGGTGAAAATTGTATTTTCAAACTTTTTTTTGTTGGGAAAATTGTCACAGCAACGTGTTATCGAGTCTGCTAGTAATTATATAAAATCCTTAACTAATCGAGTCTACTTTTATTGAACTCAAAGGTACTTGACTCAAATTTAAATAAATAAAGTAATTTTCCTAATAAGCATTAAATAGTTATTTATCTTCAATTAAATTACTTAAACTTTGTATTGAAATACAAATAATAATTAAGTTAACACTGATTTTGTGTTTCAATATATTTTTTTGTACAGATAATCAACATTAATATTGTGTGAAACATTTAATTTGTCTTGATTTTACACAAAATATTTTATTGCGATTGAGAGTTGATGTGATACATCCGGTAAATGAATTGTTTATTTGAGCTGCGATTTGTGTGTGTGTTTAATAAAAAACGCAACATGTGTTTAATATTAAAGAGAACAAAACTTCTTCATTTACATCTGTAATTATAATTTTAATTTCATTAATGTTTTGGAGAATTCATAATTCTTTCAATTCGATCTTGATAACACACACAAACACATTCGAATCCAAACTCCATCTAGGATTCTTATCAATCAAATTGAATTATCATATGAGACAATTAATTTAATTAATCAATTTTTATTTACCTCGTTTTCAAATTTTATATTTCTTTTACAAAAATATTCTTTATAGAGTAAGTTTCTGGATTAATTACTGAATAATGCCACAATAAATCCAAAAATATTTTCCTGACCAGTGGAAAATATAATCTTTAATCAAAAAAATATATTCTGAAAAATAAGCTTTTATACAATATTGTAATTGTATTAAAATGAAAATACTAACTTATTTGGGTTTAAATGCTTATAACACATTAACGTTATAACGCTTAAGCTTATAAGGCTACAAGCTTTTAAACCCTTCTTTGAAGCTTTTATCTTTAGTTTAGTTCAATTCAAATTAATAATTTTACTTTCAACTATTTAATAAAACATGTCTCTGAATTAAATATCGTGGAAAAATTATGGAATTAATCCTGAATTTCTCTTCATTATTTGCTATCGTTTTAATAGGAACCATAAGTTTTCCATATAAAAAATTTGATATTTTCGGAGCTTTTCTGTACAATTTAACCATATTCTAATAAGGCAAGTTAAATAAAAGCTTGTCAGAAGAATTTTTCCAGATTTCCAGCATACTTTTTAAAATCGGTATTGCCCGGAAAATAGCTACTATGTTTAACTGATTGTTAATTTCAATTATATACTATATACGTATTGTTGGAAAATTTTGAAATTTTCTAGTTAAATTTCACAGAAATTAGGGGGCATCTGTTTTAAAAATAAATCAAATATACGCCAAAATTTGTTATAAAAGGTATTTAAAATAATTTACGATGTAATTTTAAAGTAAATAATACTTTTTTTTTTTTTTTATACAAATATAAAAACTAGAATATTTAAAATGATCTATTCTGGTCCTTGGACTACTGCTATTGCAAAAAAAAAATAATAAAAAATCCCTCAATTTTTGTATTAAAAAGAATTATATAATTTTTTTTTTTTTTTACCTGTAATAAGTATTTCTGTTTTATTGAATAACAAAGGGCAAAAATCGGTTAATATGCGGTAAAAGGGTCTAATAATCTTTTTTTTTATACAATTCTTAAATATCATAACACAACCCCTTCAAGTATTGTATTAAATGTGTATCGTACGACTCACTTTTTTAAGGTCTCAAATATAAATTTGATATTTCTCATACATTCTTTTATTTCCGGCTTTCTTATTAAACAATAAACAACTTTTTTTTATTATTTTTTATTTTGGGGAGGAATCGGTCGATTTGAATTTATGATAAAAGGGTGATTGGAGAAAAAAATATCAGAAATGAAAGTTAAGAGCGATTACAATTTTTTTTTATTCGATATTATAAATTTGATAAAAAAAAGGATTTTTTTTGTCAATTTTTAAAGGAAGATTTTTGTCGTCTCATCATTTTTATAATTCCGGATAATAAATAGGTTTCGGTAAATTTTTTTTTCGATTTTATCTAAATTCTTCGTGATAACTCCACAAGGCTAGACAGGCAAGCTTCCTGTAACCTCAAAATATCGCGATCTGATGAAAACTCGATTTTTTCAAAACGGTGTAAAATCAATAACTTCCCAATTTTCTTATCGCGAAGTTAAAAATCTGATCGATAAAACGGATATGATAAAAAATTAATTATATCATAAATAAAAAATTGATTAATTTTTTTGGAACGAATAAGACAAATAAAAAATTAATATAAAGAAATTTTTGAAAAAAAAAACCAAAATATATCGATCAATAATTTTTTAATTAAAAAATCAATAATATTTGTTAATAAATTTTTATATATGTAATTAAAATTTGTTATATCAGCGGGGTGTTCACTGTACTACAATCAGGCGAACAAGTCGTCTCTCTATACGCTCGCTACTTACTTAATGTTGGTTGCAGTCTTTTTAAATATAAATATATGTAGATTGAATCTTCATCTACGCAATACATCACACATAAAGACCTTCATCTATATGTTTCGATTTTTTGCCCCAATTTTCTAGATCAAAAATATTTTGTATTTTTATAAATACGTATTTCGACTACAAAGTATTCATCATCAGTATGAATTAGATAGTTGTAATGATTCTCTCTGAGGAGATGTTACTCGTTACTAATTCATACTGATGATGACTACTTTGTAGTCGAAATATAGGATATTGGGGCAAAAAATCGAAATTTATTCGAGTTCTCATTAATAATAATAAAAACACACAAAAAAAAAAAACTGTCATCTATGTTTTGAAGATTCCTTTCAGGTTTTTAAGTTCAATGCGATAAAAAGTTTAGGAAGTCCTTGCGAAAGGCTCCGCTTATTGCTTCATTGGTCCGTATAGTTATTTAAAGTGAAAACTATAATCGTATTTTTCTTAAGATTCAATTTTTGATTGGCATGCTTTTTTAAATAGACATTTCTTAAATGGAAATTTACCGATTTTGTTCAAATTTTTCATCGACATAACTTCTTTTCCTTATATTCAAGGACCAACTATATATAACTACCAAAACAAGTTCTTTGAATTTTTATCGCCAAATTGAGTTATTGTGCGAGATTATAATATAAATCTTCACACTAGTGATATTAAATATATGAAAGTGCTTTTAATAAAATATTTTTTTATTGATAGCGAAGCGGTTTTTTGAAGAACATTTAAAAAATATTTTTATGATGTATTTAAATTTAAATATTAAATTATTTATTTATTAGTGAAGAGGTTCATCATCTTCTTCAAAAACCAAAACATTTATTTTTTTAAAGTCATTTTTGTAACTCCTAATATGCTTTGCTATAACCAGCCAGTGTGTTTGGCACTGACTGTTTTATTGATAGTTTTTGAATGTTTTAATAGAAATATATACACATCATAGTTACTTAATATGTGCCTTGCCTCTTGCCTTAGCACATATTTTTATGATTATAGCATGCGTCTTAAAACTAGTTGCCAGTTTTATACTTAACTTGTCAATCATAGACCAGAAATCTTGTTTTGTTTTACATCAATTTTTGATATTTATATTAATTATTTTTTGCAAATAAATTTTAATTTTTTTTTTTTACACTTAATCAGGTAACAAATTTGGGATATTTTTTTATTACTTCAATTAAAGCGTTTTTACAAAATAAGTTATGGACATTGAAAATTCTTTTTCCAATTTGGTTTATCAAAAACCATGCGATGATTTTTGCAAGTTTTAAATAAAAAATTTTTCTAAAAGATGCAAATTAAATGAAGGTGACCCAAAAACAAAACAAAATACAAAATTTCCCATACTTATTGTTGATGTTTATAAAAAATAATATAAATAAATAAATAATAACACAAATTGGAACAAAAATTTTAATATTAATTTTTGTTTATTAAAACAATGGACCCATGAAAACAGTTGAATGACCTGCTGCTCGATTCAATCAATTCATTTACATATACAATAATTATAGGCATTATACTGCTTTATATATGTTTTTGTGTTTATTATTCAAGTGGTATTAGTTTTGCAACGGAACCTTTGTTCATTCGAACAAACAATATAATTTTTGCCAATTAATTAAGTTCCGTTTTTGACACCGCCATATCTCATCTCCTGTGCACACGTCGACCTCGTAATCAATACACAAAATGGACCAATCAACAGTTAGCATTAATGAATTTTTTATAACAATCAATGAAATTAATTTTTGAATAATCATCAAAATTTTATGTCAATTATTTTTTTGGGGACTTTCTTATTTCAACATGAAATTATTTTGATTCATTAATTATCATATTGTATGTGGATCTATACTTTATTCAATGAAAGATCATTATATCAAATTGAAGACCCAAAAAAATGTTTTCTTCAAAAGTGATTACCATTGCCATAACACTTATATTGGTTTAATCCACAAAAAATTATTGTTAATTATCAACAAAAAAATAATATGTGTAACACAAAATCAATGTTAACTTAATTATTATTTGATTTTCAATACAAAGATTAGGTAATTTAATTTAAAATAAATAAATATTTAATGGATCTATTAGGAAAATTACTTTACTTCATTTATTTAAATTTGATTCAAGTACCAAGCCACTTTTGACGCAAATATATTATAAATATTTTAATATTTTTCTAATATTAATAAAACCCCAAATTGTATTTCGAAGAGATCGAATTTCCTCTTTCACTGGACACCAATTTTCGATCAAAAAAAACGACCGTTACAAAATTGAACACAAATCAATCAACTCTTTATAATTTCTTCAAAAAAAAAAAAAAAAACGGAGTCGCAGGTTTATTTAATAAAAAATAATGTTTTTTTCAAAAAAATTGTAGTGTATTGAATGAAATTTGATCTCCCCTAATAAATACGTAAGGTAGGGTAAGAAGACTCTTCTCGTTTTTTACGTAAACGGGTAAATTTAGTAAAAAAAAAACGTAAATCTACCTGTTAGTACCGTGTGAAATTTAGTATAAAACCCAAAAAAAAAGTATTTAACCTAAAAAGGTTAAATTCGACAATAGATTTACAGAGATATTAACTTAACACTCTTTTGTCATCGATAGTAATTTTTTTCGTATTTTGGGGTAAAATCAGTAAATTTATTTAAAAGAGGGGTCGTGCCCTTATTAGGATGCACCATAAAAGAATTGGATGGTCTCTGTTATGTTATATTATCCATCCATTCCAATTGAATGTGATGGTGTATTGCGAATGTAATTGATATTTCAAATACCCTTATAGTTTTTTTTTTTTTTTTTTACAAAAAATTGCACAATTTTTCACCGACGATTTCACAGGGTTAACGTGGTATGCAATTGTTTGTTGTGGAGCACACAGGTATATGTGGAGATGATCTAATTTTACGTTTTTTTTTTTTTCGTATGAACTACTGACATTGGCATCATGTTACGTTCTCATACGGCTTAAGCCTTTTCTTTATTAAGGGGCTTTTGTAATTTTATATACTACTTAACGAATTTTTATAAGTGGAAACTCAGCCAACGTTATTTTATTAATAATTCCGTTATTTTATCCAAAAATATTCAATTAAATTTGGCTCAATGATTTTTTAAATAAAAAAGGATTATTTGGATCAGGAAATTTTCGAATAAGATGAAATTTTCTTGTGACATGAAAAATTGATTAGTATAAGAAATATTTTTCTGTCAATACGCCAGTAAAAAATTTTTTGTAGTATTTGTCTTAAAAATTTGTTTTATATAAAATTACTATTTTATATAAAACAGAACTTGATATTTGACAGAAATTTAAATAAATGATGTAAAATAATTTTCCTAAAATGCATTAAATATTTATTTATTTTAAGTTAATTACTTAATCTCTGTATTAAAACTAAAATTGAGTTAACACTGATTTTGTGTTACCATTTAAAAGTTTAAGGCTTTTAAATTCCTCCTTGAGACGAAATTTCAACAGAAAATTTTTGTGTGTTAATAAATTAATTTTCGGTTGGCCGTTTTTAATACTTAAATTGTGTTGATTTTATACAAAATTTTTTACTGTGTCAATTCTTTTTTCTAATTCCATGAAAATTTTTCGTAAAATTAAGGAAAATACAATTTGAAAGTTAAATTTTCAGTAATAAAAGACTTACCTTGAAAAACACCAATCGGTAATTGCTTGGAAATCGATTCAGCTTCAGAGGTGAGACCATAAATTCCAAGCAATTCACGTACCGTTTTTACAGCAAAATCACGTATTTCGCTCGCATTATTGCAGTTGGGCGGTGGTGGTCGTATTTGTAAATGTGCAGTGGACGTCTCATGAGATTCATCATACATTTTGGAATGTTCAACTAACGGCCATATTGAATGTGAATGGTGAGTTCCTGCCGATGCTGATTTCGATAAATGATCGATACTAGTAAATTGAGACCGTGACGTTTTATTGACCGTTGAGAGTTCATCGTTATCAGAACAATCGTCATTATCACTTTTCGATGATAAATTTAATGCTGATGAATTTTTATCGTAATAATTTGAGAATACGCGACGCGTTATGTGCGTCGTTTTTCGACGTCGCACCAACTTTAAATGATTGTTATTCGATGTAGAATTTTGGACGTCTGGTTCACTATTTTCGCTATCACTGTTAAATTCATTATCGTTATCGAATTCACTAGCATCGTTTCGTGGTCGTTTCGCGTCATGTGCCACGCCCTCGTCTTCGGCATCCGCTTCCTCATCATCGTCAGGAACATTTGAACATCGTGGTTTAAAATTTTTACGTTTATTACGTTTTGTGGGTGTGGAACTGAGTCCCGAATGTTGGCCGGTGGATTGTGTCGTTACACTTGTTGTCACCAGACATATTGTTGGTTCTGATGGTCCATTGTTATAGTCGGTGGTCCGTAGTTCATTTTGGGGAGCATTACTAATATATGTCGACATTTCCAAAAGACATCAGTCTACAATTTTGTTTTGTCCTTTTCAGGTGGGTGGAAATTGTTTTTAATTTTTGTACTTTGGATTACAGCTTTTGATTAATTTTTTCGTTTTTTTTCTTTTTCTTACTGTAACAGAAAGAAAATTTTATTATGTAACGCAAGGAAAAATTATTTATTTTATTGAAAATATCCTTTTTGTCAACTCTGTACCTTTTTTAGCTTTTAGTCATTTGAAAGAGCTTAGAGTTTAGTTGAGTCAAAATGGTAAGGAATCAAATAAAGTACAGACAATAAAATTTTATATAAATAAGGTTCTTTGTCGTTTTTGGGCTATTTTTAAACAAACGGAGCTGGAGATTTTCACACAGGCTCTTTGAGCAAAACCAAATGTTAAACCTTTTCAAATATATAAAAGTTTTATTATTATTAATGAGAACTCTAGGATTTTTCAAATAAATTTAGATTTTTTGCCCCAATTTCCAAGATCAAATTATTTTGTATTTTATAAATAATCAGTATGAATTAGCTAGTTGTAATGATTCTCTCTGAGGAGATGTTACTCGTTGCGGTAATTTGGTGACGGTCTGCATCAAAAGATGACTACTTTGTAGTCGATATACGTATTAATCAAAATACAAAAATAATCTAGGAAATTGGGTAAAAAATCGAAATTTATTATATAAAAGTTGGTGACATGCATGTCTAATTTTTTCCAAAACGTGGTTTCAGTACTATGACAAATTTACATGCGTTACAAAACGCACTTAACTGAAACCACACATAGACTGTCCCGATTTTTGTGTTTGTTCAATTCGAAAAAAAACAATTGTAAAATAAAAATTAAATTTCCAAAAAGAAAAATGCCATTTATTTTATTTAATAATAATAAATTTTAATGCCTCATTAAATTTAAAAAATTTACAAAATTTTAATTAAATTTACAGTTTAAAGACAATAAACAAACACTTTTAAAAAGCAAAACACATGCGTCAAGTGTTGCTGGTTGTGGCCCACAGCTGTTACAATAACACAATTCAAATGTGAATTTCTCAGCCACAAATACAAACAAAAAAAATTATACATTTCATTCTTTTTCCAAAAAAAATTATCATAAAAATAAAGATTTTTTAACTAAAAAAAAATTATAATTGAATATTATATTTTTAGCAGTTTATTTATTTCCGGTTTTAATTAAATCGTAGAATTAAGAGCATTTCATTGTTTTAATTGTGATTTACTTTGAGAATGCAATTACTAAACGCTTCTCTGAAAATTTTAATAGAGAAATCTTATTACCAGATTATTGTAAAAAAAAAAAAATTAAAAATATATTTTTTTTTTTTTTTTTGTTAAATTGAAACCAGGTCGTTTCAAACGTATTTTTTGTGTTTTATACATCTTGTTCAGATTCTGCCCTTTGGGGATATTTTATTTGCTATAAAATTTTTTATTTTATTTTTATTTTTTTTATTTTTTGTTCAACTAATGTCTTATTAAAAAGTTTAAGTATTTGAGCAGCAATTTTTATTATTATAAGCACAGTGGCTGGGCTGATACTGTGAGCGAGCGCATTCTTTTGTATCAAAAAATAATAATTAATGTCGTGTTTTTTTTATTTTTTTTTTTTTTTGTTAATTACTTAGCCGCCTTCATAATCGCTTTGTGTTTTTACTTGAACTTTTTACCTAATTTTGTTTGTACGATTATAATTTTTCAACAAACAATTTGTTCTAGATCACAATATTTTGTATTTTTATAAATACGTATTTTGACTACAAAGTGGTCATCATCAGTATGAATTAGCAACGAGTAACATCTTCTCAGAGAGAATCATTAAAACTATTCATACTGACGATGACTACTTTGTAGTCGAAATACGTATTTATAAAAATACAAAATATTGTGATCTAGGAAATTGGGGCAAAAAATCGAAATTTATTCGAAAAATCCTAGAGTTCTCATTAATAATAATAAAAACAATTTGTGTTCGCCTAGAGATAATATTGTAGACTAGTTTTAATATATTTAATTCCATTTTCTGGAGTATTGAATCTAAATTAGATTCAATTAAGTAGCTGGCTATGATTGTGGAAATTTTCATGAGTTTTCCTCTTACAATTTGACATTGAAAAATTCTCATTTGTTGAAAACCTTCTATTTTTCATGGATAATTACATATTTTTTTATATTGAAATTTTTTTCAAAGTTTTCTAGCTAATTATTTTTAATCAAGGGGTAAAAAATCTGGAATAGATAAAGACTTTTGTACTTTTTTTCTGAATTTTTTTAAATATTAATTTCTTTGCGATAATAAAAAAATGCATAACGTAACTAATGTCATAATTTTAGCTTATTTTCAAGTTTGAATAATTATTGAATTAAATTTCGTATTTTTAATACAAGAACTGACTCAATTCGGGTTCTTAAGAATTATCAATCTTTTACATTCAAGCATGAGAAGACAATTTGATAGTTTTTAGGTGAATTTAATGAATAATTATAAATAATTTCATTAAATTATTTTTATTTAAAATAAAATTTATTTATTATTTTTTAGAGAATTGTGAGAATTTTTTAACTAAAAATTATATATAACGGACTCGACAATTTATCTTTGAACAATGTGTTAGCTAATTAATTTGATTTCTATAAATTTTGTAAATTAATTAGGGAAAATTTGTACTGTATTTTTTTTGTTTTTTGAGATTTGTTAATTAAATCTTTTTGTTTATTCTAATTAAATTTAATAATTATTTTTAATTGTGTTGCATTTTGAATCTATGACTTCAAAAAAATGATAATAATTAAAGCGCTGAGAAGTTAGACCCTCTTACTTAAATCATATTTCTATTTCTCGATTTCAACAATAAATTGTATAACCAGTAGGTAGTTAGGGAAGCAGGAAGCTTCCCTAACCACCTCAAAGCGTCGAGATTTGATGATAACTCGATTTTTGCAAAACGTGGTAAAACCAATAACTTCCCGATTTTTGTGAAAATCTTCGATTTTCTTAGCGGGAAGTGAAAAATTACAAATTTTGATCGATCGCATTCAGATTTAAGACACCTAAAATTTGTTATATAAATAATAATTTGTTATTAAAACTATATTAAAAATTTTCTATAATTTATGCCATTGATAGAGTAAAAAAACAAAATATTTAAAATTTAAATTACAGTGTAATTTGCAAAAAAATATTTCTGCTTTAAAAAAAAATTAAATATCAGAAATCTTTCATAATATTTTTTTTATTTAAGTATTTATTAATAATGAAATACCATAATCAATATAATAATAAGTTCCCCCACCTCCGTCTCTTAAATATTGTCGTTGTGTCCCCCATGTACTAACCTCCCCCCCCCCGTCCTCCGTCCATGATTGTATGTTCACCCATAGTCCATAGAATGATTATGTCTCAATATATAAAATAATAAGTATATATATATATATATATATATATATATATATATATATATATATATATATATATATATATATATATATATATATATATATATATATATATATATATATATATATATATAATATGAACTGAAAATTCAATATGTATGAACGATGAATTTCAATTGTTTCATAAGGTGTGACAAATGTCATACCATATGTTTTAAATAAAGAATGTGTCATTAAAGTTCAGTGGATAATTTAAATATACAGGTTGATTCATTAGTGTGGGTTGATTTCATAAAGGACTCAAGAATTGGTAAAAATATTTAACTTACATGAACATTTTTTAATACGAACTTTAAGAAATATATAAATTTGGAAAATTACTTATTTTTAGAATCTTTTAGAAAATTTAAAATACACTTAGAAGTATCCTATCCTACCTAGAAGTATCTAAACATAGAAACTTTTTGAAAAATTGTATATTTAACACATCCTTCCAAATTTGATCGATTTTGAAGTTATATGAGATAACAATAGCAATTTTCTTACAATTGTCTTAAAAACACTGAAAATCATTAATTGGAGAACGAAAACGAAAATTACGACAAGCGTTATTCGTTTAATTATAAAAATTAAAAGCTACTTTTGATGTTTTTCTAAATATATCAAACGTTATAATTAGAAATTTTTAGTTATTCGATAGTTGAATCATGAACCATTTTTTTTTTGTACTGTCTTTAATATCGAATAAAAATATTTAAAAATACAATTACATAACAATTTGATCTTTGATCGTTCGTTCTCGATACACACAAACATTCTCCAATATCTTCCACAAAATTGTTTTGAATCAAAATATTATTCAAATTAATATTTGTTAAGTTTTGTATTTTTTTTGTTCTTTTCGTTAACAATTATTCCTAAGCATTACATAATAATTTATTGATATCTATTTTGAATTGCAAATAACCATTTTGCTTGCAAACTATTTAAAAAATAACATTAATAAATATCGTTAAGTGTGTATTATATACAAATGTATTAAAGGTTTCGTTGACACATCGTAGGTACATCGTCTTAAAAATAATTAAATTTTCTAAATATTTTTTAAATTTATTTTCGCTTTATCGATTTCGAAAATAATATAAAATTAAATAAAGTCAAATAGTTATTGTCACTAAAATTACTATTCATAGCTAAAAACCTAATGATTTTCACCTCAATTATTTACGGAAATGGTGCAAAAACTCTACATCGATAATAAATTGCAAAGACTACCATTCAAAAGCTCTTACAAGAAGCTTCTCTGGGAAGCTGATCTCGAAACGTTGGCAATCTCACCTAGTTCTCTATAGATCTTGTCAGATTTCATATTTTGTGAGATGGCGAAAGGCTTCCTCCCAAAAGATACCTTTATTTGGGATGACCGAATTTCCAATCACATTAAATTAATGAAATGCCTTCAACAGATATTCTTAAGTTTATCAGGATCATGGAACTTAAGCTTGACACTGATTTAAAAGAGGTGCAACGCATAAATTTGATTGTAATTTAAAACACTTACGCTTAATCCAATTCAAAAACTATCAAAACACACCAAATTTTTATGCGTACAAAATTCATATTATCCTGCAAGGCAAGCGGATAAGTTAATAAATGTCCATCATAATAATGTAGGAGCTACATTACCTAAGAAATTTCTTTGAGATAAAATTGGTATATTGAATTTAGTCTAAGATTTGTAATATTAATGGAAGAAACTCAATTCTGATATTGTAATTTCAGATTCTTGAAAGAAGCGTATTGATTAATAGGCTATAAATCTATGAAACCCACAAACGTTTATCATTCAATTTTTTAGAAATAGATGCAAAATTTTAAAGCGAACAATTTCAAGCTTCTCTCCCATGATTATAATCAAAGAATTATTATTAATAATATAGACATTTTGTGTACGGAATTAATAAATAATTTTTACAATAAATTTATCAAATTTAAAACAATAGATACAAGCAATGAATGCATTTTGAGTTTGGAGCATTTAGGTACTGAGCGAACAGAACTGACTCAATATAGTGGTGGATGAATGTATTTTTATATTTTTTTTTATTAAAACATAAACAGTATATTCGTTTTGAATACAATTATTAAAATGAGATAAATGCATAATAATTGTCTTTGTTGAATCGTATGTACCAATGTAATGTTAATGGTAATATGTATACTTTGTCACAATAATAATGCGACAACTTATATTATATTAAATACATTATTTTTTATGAAAGTTATAATATTAGTCGAGGTTTTACTAGAAATATACCTTTTTGAGGTTCAAAAAATGATATCTGACTAAACTTCTCAATATCTATAACTTTTACCCTTAAAAAATTGAAATAACTATAGCAAATGAAAATTCTGTAACGCTTCACAGGAGTTTTTTTATATTGTGATTCAAAACAAGATATTATTGAAATGATTAAATTTAAATCTAGTAAATAATTTAACACACCATAAAAATTATTATTTTGTTAATCGAACGAAGTTTACGTAAATATTTCCTTCATTATTGTTATTTAGAATATCTTGCTTATTTTTACAGATTTTTAAAAAATAACATCAAATCTATGTTTGTAAAGACGCTTTAATTGAATTAATAAAATTTATTCCGGTAGCTTATTTGAATAAAGACGTTTGGAGAAATAGATGTTCCAGTTAATGAGGTCTATCGCTTATTGGAACTATTAGTATACGTTTAAATATATTTGTATGATTCAGAGCGTTGCATTTTTGATTGTTATTGAGTATACATTGTTTTGTATTTGTTACAAAATAAAAAATAAAATGAACCTCTAAGTCTTTAAAATCTTATTATATTTATTCAAATATGAATAAATATTTTTATTCAAATTTACATAAAACTTTTAAAAAAATATATTAAAACTATTCATAGGTATACAAAATGGTTTTTTAAAATAAATATAAAACACTGTCTTTTGCTTTATTGTTGAAACTTACACAAGAACATAAAAATATATACTAGTCGTTATTCGTTAAGTCGTAAGTCGTTATCATTACCATTTATCAATAAATAATGAATACATATTTGTATTAAATCTTTGGGTTCTATTAAAAAATTAATTTTTTTAATAATTCGGAGTCTGTATCGGGAATCCATTTGGAGTTGTCTCCGAAAAGAGGCAATTAGTTAATAATTTATTCTTTTTGGTATTATGAGAGATCAAAGCGTCAAAATATCTCTATCCAGGATAAGAAGATCTATTAGAGCAAAGATCTTTTTGTAAAAATATTTTAGGAACCTTTATGGCTGTACTTTGTCCATATTCTACCATTCCGGTTTAGTTTTGTGTATTTATCCTTTAAATGGCAAATTTGGAGTTCTTTTTGTGATTCTATAAGAAACGTTAGAATACCATTTTAAAGCTCCAATTTTAGCTCATTATTTGTATTACAGACTAATATAGATAACAAATAACAGTGTTAATTGTTTAAATACTTTGCATAAAGTTGAGTAATCAATGTTTAAACTATTTTTAATCATATAGCATTCATAAAATACATTAAATATGTAGTATCATATAGTTATAAGAATTTGTTATATAAAATAAAATGTTTTATAATCTCATATATGAGTACACAGTGAACATATGTATAAAAAATATATTATAGACAGACTATTATTGAGATTTAAAAATGACAATGGGTTGGGTTTGGTAAATAAAGTTTGAGTAATATTCTAATTACATCAAAAATAGTAATTTGACGCTGATCTGAATATTTAATATCAACATTTAGCTTAACCATTCTTTTTAATAATAATTTTTTAATTATATATTAATTATACATACATTTATTGAATTATGTGATCAATGATATTAATTGAGTTAAATATTACCGTGTCTAGTACGCAGAAATGAATTCTAAATCGATTAATTCACCACAAAGTAGCCAAAAATGGAAATAAAACATTTGCATTCAATAAAATGTACATATTTGAATTGTTGAAGAATTCTGTAGGAAATTTCATAGGAAAATTCTTAAATTATTCCAGACAAAAAATTACATTTAATTGGAGTTATTTGAAAAATTATAAGAATGATCGATGAAATTGAATTAATACATATATTTTTAATTGCAAATATAAATAATAATTCATTGAAATTTGATGTATTTTGAACAATTTCCGATTTTAAATTATTCACAGACCTATATCAATTTTGATGGGTCCAATGCAATATGTGTGGAATTTGGTCTGTAATAAGGACAAACTAAATGGCAAGTCATGGCAAGTTTTATGGCAAGTTGGTATGGTATTTTAATCGATAAAAATTTCGATAGATAAAACATACTATTGTTTGTTTTTTGGAAAATTCTAATTGATTCTTCGAACACGAATAAGCAATATTTTCCATCAAAAATTTTGCAATATTTTTTGGGAAATTTGCAAAATGTGATGTTGGATTATGCACAAAAAAAAACATATTACTGTGTATGTTTAGAAAATGCGGTATCAATTTAGCCTGTAAAAGACAATAAGGTATTCTTACAGTGTATTATATATATATATATATATATATATATATATATATATATATATATATATATATATATATATATATATATATATATATATATATATATATATATATATAATATAGTCCAAACGCAAAGGTATAATAATTGTGGTACACGAGTCTCATGTGGGTCTGTGTGAGTCTTTAGTGATCCATGTGTATTTGTTAAAAATCAAAGAACACGCATGTTATTCTGTCATTTAGGACTTGTTTCAATCACTTAATTATACACGAAGTTAAATAAAATACCTATTTATATAAATACTGTTTAATTTTTATTTAGGTTTTATTTATTTTTTGTTTTTTTTGTTTTTGTTAAACTTTAACACAAATTGAATACTAATTAGATTGAAGAATGCTACTGAACATTATAGATAAGACACAAGACACGGCGCACGGATGGTAGTTAGGTAAAATTATTCACTATCCAAAATTCATTTGATAATTCTTATCTACATTAATAAAATGTTTCTTTAAATATTGTATAATGGAATTCCTTTTATCATACCGTCGCGTTGCGTATCAAACAAATTGGTGTGCCCACCTACCGATTCCTTATTTTATTTTATTCCGGTGTTTTTTTTTCTGGCTCAATGCATCGAGTTCTAATAAAAATATGAACTACGTAAAATTTGCGTCGAAAACGATCTTTATTAGAAAATTTATGTTTTAATTTCTGATTTTTAACATGATGACTGACAATATTTGATTGAAATTTAAATGAATTAAAATAATTTTCCTAATAAGCTATGAAATATTTTATTATTTTAAATTATTGACACTAAAATAAACATTGATTGTGTGTTTTGACATATTTTTTGAGTATTGCTAATCAACGATAATTTTGTGTGGTTCGTTTCTAACACCCAAATTGTGTTAATTTTCTACATAATATTTTAATAAGCGTGGAAGATCATACAATTTCATTTCTCTCCACCTTTTACGTGGATGATGTCCATTTCGCTTGTATTATATGGTATCTATACTAAGAACCCTTCTAACTTCGCTTGTACTAAGAATTATTCTAAGATTGTAAAAAGTAAATTTGTAATTTTATTAAGGACTATTATTTGATAGAAGGATTCCGTCGCGTCAAAATTAATTTATATTAAGTGGTAAATTTTTTACTTATTAAATTTATTATCGAACGGGATACTTTCCAAAATCGTTCCGAAGCTAAAATTATTTGGTTATAATTAATTATATAAAAGCTGGCAAAAAATTTCTGTCCATTGGACTTCAAAATTTTTACTTGCTTTTAAAAGATCTGAATAAAATGCAAATTGGATTGGTTTAAATCATAAAATTTATTGAATACATTTTTCTCTTAATATTTCTAAGCGTAACACAAGCATGGATCATAATTACCGGGTGTGTATTCAATTATTGTTGAGACGGGTTTTCAAAATGATTAATAATATTTTTCTATACAAAAAAAACTTTTAATAACAATAATTTTTAAATAAAGTTTTACAATTTTATCAAGGGGGGTTTTAAAATCTACCCCTTTTTTTATATATTTATCTGCATTAAATTAAATCAAATGACTATTTTTCTTTTCTTTTCTATTAATAAATACAGAGGTCGTCGCATCTGATATATTTTTTTCAGTTTTTGTTCTCCATATGAGTGATCTGATTTATATAAATGAATTTTATACGAAAAATTTTAATCCCAAATTTATTAAAATTATATATTTAAAAAAAAAAAAATTCTATAAATTACAAATAGGGGATTTAGTTTTACCCTTTCATTAAAATTACGTACATGGTGAGTACAGTCGATACTTTTGTTTGTAATTAAAATTGTACGTTGAAGAGAGAGAGATTCAACACAAAGCTTTTACAAAAATAGACTAAAAATCTAGTTTATCTAAAAATTCATTAAAAAAATCATTTTTAAGGTTATATGCATTTGATATTTTTAAACTATAATCTGAAAGTGACCAAAGGGCAGTATTTTATTTATTACCAATATATTTTTCAAGCTACAAATCAAAATATACTGATTAAACCTTTCCTATTTACTTAGATTTAGAATAAGTAATGGACCTCAAGTCAAATCTCTTACCGAATTTTAGATTTTCAAGAAATAATGAAAATCCTGTTATCAAAACGACAAACAAGGAATACCACACAGACCAAGTTTGGGCCCAAAACTTGATTACACTTAGCCAAATGGGTTTAAATTTTCAATTTAACGATCTCATGAGCAAGATACAATTTGTGATAATCGCTAATTTCTTTCGAATAGAACTTTTCACGTAATTTAACCAAATTCTGTCTAGATTTTTCTTGGAAAACAGTTTGTCTGGTTAAAGTTAGAATTTGATTTCTAAGAAAATTGTAAGTAATTTAAGAAAACTTTTTGTGAAAAGCAGATAAATTAGACTTACAAAGTATCATTTATAAAATTTGCAGTTATGTCGAATTGAAATATATCGAATTAATATACTCTTCAATAATTTACACAAAATTATGATGTTTTATCAAAAATATAATGCCAAAATTATTAAACATACGTTTGGGCTAAATTAACTCAAGCAAGCCTAAATTAACTCAAATTTGGTAAAAAATTAATTTATGTTATTTGTATTTTCACTAAAGCTTTTTATGATTTTGTTTGTTTAGAGGGAGTAAAGGGGTGAAGATGACTCACATTATATGATTTTTTGTAAGAAAGGTTCCATTTTACTGGAAATTTCAAAGAATTTCTTGCACTGGATATTGAAATTTTATCATTTGAAGATTTATTTAACTTAATAATCAAATTAATTTTATGCTAAACAAAAAAATTATTTAGTAATTATTCAAATTTCCAAACTATCATTCCCGTTTTTAGATAATCCACTATCGATTTGATAAACCGTCACCATCAGTAATAACAAAAAAAAAAAAGTTTAAATATGAAACATGTCTGATGAATGTTTTTCCCCTAAATTTGAATAATAATAATTTTTTTGAAATATGTAAATGAACATTAAAAAAAAATTATTAAAAAAGAGTGCGATAACGATAATATTGTGTATTTTGTCTAACGCATGTTTCGAACTAAAAAATAAAATTAAAAAAATGCAACATTTTCAAATAAAAAGCTGCATAGAAAAGAGAGTACAGTAGATTTAGTTTTAGAAGAAGCTGTTAGGTTTTTTTTTTCTCGTGTATGTTTTTGATGATGATGATGAAGCTTCTTCCCCCTTTTTGTGTGATTATTTTTATTATATGAGTCATGCAATCAAATTTGAACAAAGGACATTGCATATAAACTTTTATCTGTTTTAAAAAATCGGTTTATTTGTATTTCGAATTTATTTTAAAATAAAAATAAAAAAAATTACAAGAGGGTGGTAGCGCAGTTTTTATATTTTCTATATTTCTTATTTTTAATAAACATTACCGGATGTATCATGATTTGACACTCTTTAAAAATTCTAGAAATTTTGGTATTGGTGGCCATAGAATCACCAAATTCGTCCATTTCCCTTCGACCGTCGGTCATCAAACTAAAAACCGAATAGAGATAGTAATTTTGGTGGCTAACTTGAAATGTGAGTTTAAGTTTATGAATGAGCAAAATTAGTCCATTGGGGATCCAATGAATCCATGGCTTTACTTTTGAGCCATAAATCATTGGATACAAGTGTTATAAAGGTAGAAAATAGGTTTTTTCTGCGCTAGTATTTAAAATTCGATAAATAACGAGACAATATACGACTTTGATCGTTAAATTTCATAAATAGTATCTAATTTCGTCTTATAATGTTAAAAAATTTTACAGAAAATTTCTAAATTTATCTAGCTATATGATTTCAATTAGTGACTGAAACCTAGATTTGCAAAAATTTACTTCGATTCTGGACAAAGTATAAGAAATTTCACTTGCTTTTGTGATAGCAGTATTTTAATTTTTCCTACGAGAACCAACAAAATAATATGAAAGTTTTTTTAACAATAATTAATCCATATTAAAAAATAAACAAGAAAAATAACACACATTTTTACTTAGATCATCCGGTAAATATTACAAATTTAAAAAAAAAAAAGGGTGATATATATTTTGGGAGGAATGTTTTATGATTTTGTAATGTATGTAAAGAAAATTTGCATATTTTCGATTGAAGCCATCTGTGAAAAATATTGAACCCTCTGATAAAATAATATTAAAAAATACATATCGAGCGAACGTTGAGCGTTCTCCGTATTGTATGACCGGATTTGAAATTATGACAAAAAATATGTTAATTACATTTATCAAAAAATAAAAAATTATAATTTATTGGATGTTTTATTTAATACAAATATATAAATTGAATTGAGCCGCTTATATACCGACCGTTTGCGTAAATTATTTCGACTCCATTTTATGGTTGGTACATAGCAAATATTTACCTGCTAAGCGTTATTATTATTATTATTTTGTAAGCGGTTTTGATCTTTTCGGTAAAAAAAAATCACTTTAAACAGAATTTAAATAAATATTAAAATTATTTTATATGACCTAATTAATATTTTTTGAAAATTTATCTTTTTTTAAGATAAGCGATTTTATGATTTTTCTTCAATTCTATTTTCGGTATATAGTTTTGTTCAATTTTAATGGGAAATTTATTTGAAAATTTTCCAACACTTGCTATTTTATTTCTTAATTAAATCGATAACGAAATAAACTCGAATTGATATTTTCAGACCAGCAATAAATGAAATAACATTGGTTTCCCAAAAGTCAATATCAAGTAGAAGGAAATTTGGTTATACTTCCCTTGGTAGGGAAAATTAATGGACCGCCACAATTTAGGTCTGTGTTTTTCCATTTTCTCTTTTGACGAACGGAGTTTCCATTCTTTTTAGTGGAAAATTCACCAAATAATTCCCTAATAATAAAATTATTATAGTAGCCAATTCGTAATGATGATGGCGTTTTGTAAAATTTATTTCGATTCCAAAAATATATCTGAAAGTGATTTCAAGAGCTATTATTCAAAACTTGTATCGAATCTTGGAATAAATGAAATTTATTTTCTTAAAAGAACTTAATAATAATATTTTGAGAGGCACCCAAAATCAATGATAAATATTATTTTGAACTATTTAAAAAAAATGATGAAAATTAAATTTATATACAAAAATTTAGAAGATAATTTCAAAGTAATTTTTTGGTAAAAGATAAATTATTTTTTATTTTTTTTTGATCCACTTTTGAAATCGGTTAAATAAGATTAAAAAAAATAAATAATGTTAAATAATTTTAATTATAAGATAAATCTGTTTGGTTTAAAATCTCTTTGAAAATAATTTCAAGTATTTCTACAACTACAACATTGTAACTGATTAAATATTATCTCTTAATTAATTTAATTAATTTTACACATTAATTAATACAGATTGTGTCATAAAAATTCATCCTTAGTACAGAAAATAAGACAAACAAGAGAGAAGAAACACGATTAACGATTGCAGATAAGTATTTGTTTTTTTTTTTCTTTTTTGTTCGTTTTATAATTAGATTAACGTTGAGTTTATAAAGAGGAAAAAAAACCTTATTGAGAGAATAATAAAGTTGAATTTGTTACTGCGTGCAGATACGTGCGTCGTCAATAAAAGAAGTACTTAAGAATGATCTGACTGCAACTGACATCTATAGGAATAAAAAAAATTATATATGAATTATATTTAAGTCAATTGTTTAATAATAATGTTTCAATCATTTTCTTCAAACATTATCGAGTTGTTTTTTTATATATCTTTATATTTTTTTATAATACCCATAGTATTACAATTAAACAAATTGATATACAACTTTGGTTTGTAAAAGCCGTTTATTAAAAAGTTGCATTTGTATCGCATACAAATCGTTTTACAAATTTCTCCTAATTGCCTCCTAAAATCATTTCGATCAATAATATGTGATCGTTTTTATATTTAAAAGTTTCGTCTAAATTCAATTCGTTTAAAAATTTACAAGATAGAAATGTTATTGCAATTGAAAACTTCATGTTTTTCTCAAAACTCAATTTTGAAATCGGCTAAAATAATTTTTCAAAAAGCATTCAACCCAATTTGTTTTCAAATTTTGTTTTGTTTTTTCTTGTTTGAACTAATTTTACAAGGCAAAAACTAGTTGCACATTTAATGCCACAAATATCACCTTTTTGTGTAGGAGCTATAATCTGTTTAAATACAAGTAATACTTTTAGATGAATCCATCATGAGTATTTTTTGACAACGGCAATGGATCTTTATTCTAACGGGTCATAGGACAGAAGATCCAAATGGCTAAATTGCTAAAATTTTACTATGATAATTTCACAAAATATTTGTTAAATGTTTATCATTCAAAATGCAAAAAAACAATTGTTTATAATTTTTAAAAAACAATTAAACATAATATACCTTTATTTAATATCTCAAAACCCAAAAATATTGTCTAAACATTAAGAGTGCTTTTATAATAGTGCTTTTGGAAAAAACAAAATCAAAATCATCTCGGGATATCAAATTATTATTAAAAAGAAAATTTGTCCATGTTTAAGACCAAAATTTACTTGAGAAAAATAATTTTTGATGACAATAAATTTTTCAAGTAAATTTGTTGTCATTCCAATAAACCAGTCGATTCCAATTTAAACATAAAAAATTTTCTTTAGGCAACGATTTACGTATTACTTAAGAATCGAAAATTCATGGATATAAATTTCACATTGCTTGCATATTCTTTTCCTGGCATAACATTTAATAAACGCTAGTCATCTTCGCTAAATTTTTTAACAGACTTTAATTGACAAAATCAAAAAAATTAACTTTTCTTTTTAATTTAAAAAAATATAGAATTTCAAACAAAATAAAAAGTAAATAATTTGTTTATCGATTACGATAATTGTTATTTAGTTAATCGTGTAGGTATATATATATATATATATATATATATATATATATATATATATATATATATATATATATATATATATATATATATATATATATATATAAAAAGGTGTGAATCGCACAATAGGTTAAGAATTATACTTTGCAATATAAAATATCGAGCTACTGTTGAAAGGTATTATCGATATTTTAAACGTGATACCATTTCTTAGGCCTGCATATTAAAACTTAAAGACTCAACTTTGTATAAATATAGAGCATTTAATTATATGTTATGTATAAAATTAGTTATATATACTAGTTACGTGAAACTTTATACATGAATCGAATTTAAATCGCCTTTACGTCAACAATACATTATCACTTTTAAATTAATATACCTCCGAATGTCTTAATTTCTTGGTTATTAATACTAAATTTTTGTTTATAACTTCAATTTGAAGAGTATGTTACATTGTATTTCTTTCAATTTTGCGCACAAATAGTTCAAAAAAATATTTACCCAAATGTTATGAAAAATGGTATCCAAAATCTTGAGATGAAAATGGAGGGTAATGTTGAAAAATTTTAACCCAAAATATGATAATTTCGAGTTATTTAGGTGCGAAAATTGAAAGACAGTACATTAAAGAGTGTGCTTATTACACAGGTAACAATAAGCTTATTATTACCAATACGTGTTTCGATCTACAATGAAGACCTAATTATTAGAATTAACTGCAAATAATTTCTTTTATAGCTAGGAAAATTATACAATTGGAAACTTATAAAATGTCAAGAAGCATTTGAATCTTTGAAATCGGATTCTGAGCAACTATTTTAGTTTGTCGTAAAAAATTTTCTTACGACAACAAACTATTTTTTCGTATCTAGAATTATTTTTTTCTATCAAATTACTATATTTTGTAGAAAATCCGGTAATAAACATGCAAAAGAAATGAAAAATTATATTTATTTTTTAAGGAATTGCTTATTCGATTATTTTACACTTAAAAAAATTATTTACCAGGAAAAATTTTATAAGCGTTATTATTTATATAAAATTATTATGCAAAAGAAAATTGAATTTTTTTTTTTAAGTACATTTTCAAATTGCGAAAATTTAATAGATAACACGTTTGACGTAACATTATATTTATATTCGACAAATCATAAATTTGTATATGGATTGCATTAAGTTAAAAGTGTGAAATTAGGTTTGTAAAAGTGTGAAAAAAAAATGTATAAAGAAAAATTGAAAATCATAACTTGTTTCACATACTCAAATTACTTCCGTATATTGATTACACAATCACAGCCGTCGTTACGTATATTATAAATCAAATATTAAATGTATATTTCGATTACAATGTAAACATTATCAGTTTAAATTTGATTGTTTTATAAATATTATGTTTTTCATATTACAAATTTTCTTGTTTCTTGTTCGAATTTCCTAAAATTTCACTAAAGACTACGGCTGACACAACACCGAGATTAGTCTTGGTCTCGTCTCGGCATGCGGCTATGAGCTAATAATGACAAAAATTTGTATCATCATTTCGAGACTAGGGTCTCATATAATCTATTGAATCCAATTGAGACGATATTGCAAAATTTTATCGTGGAAAACTTTGTAATAAATTTATAATTTTTTAATTTTTTCCTATCACAAGAAAATAACTTTTTATTTATAAAAATGCAATTTTCAAATTTTATATAAAAGGAAAAATAATTAGACTCTTACTTTCAAAATGAGGCTCGATTGAGTTTATAAATTTTCATTTTAATCGACAATTTCGAATGTGAAATAACCGCCAAATGACGAATATTTATAATATATTAGAATTTAATAAGTATGGCTAATTAATTTATTAATCGCTAAATTGGGGATTCTTTTTTTAATATTAAATTTTACGTAAAAGGCATTAGGTCAGATTTAATCTAGTAATTAGGCCATAATTTTTTTGTAAATGAAATCAAATTTTTCATTATTTTAGTCTATTAATATTTTTAATCGCAATGTTGTTTTAATAAGACGCAAATGCTTGGAACACTAATTTGGCAATTAATAATAATACTTGGGTAGAATTTAATAGTTTTTTTGGGTGAAATTATTATTTCTGCATATCTTCGACCCGATTTTTAAATGAATACATTGAATCATGGAGCGAGCCTGGGTTGACCGTTTAAAATTTAATTACAACATCTTCGCATAATTTTTTGTCAACATATGAATGTCAAATTAATATTTTGTTTTTAAAAATCGAAAAATATTTATGAATTTGTTGAGTACAATGAACTTCCTGTCATACGCACACCGTAATATCACTTAAAAATTCAATGAATTTATGAAAAATTATTAATATATTCAAGTTTTTGACAATTTTTATTTTATTATTATTTTGCAATATTCAGGTGAAATACGAGCATTCACCTAAAATATTTTTAAATTTCAATTTTTTCCCATTAAAAAATTTCTTGTTTACATAAGCGAAAATTTTGTAAAAAAAAAATTTTTACTGGTGGATTATTAATCAAACACCTGTTATACAAAAAAAAAAAAATCGAAATCGCATAATTTGCACAAATTCTTCACATACGCAAAAAAAGAAATATTTTGCATGCGTAATGTAAAAAATTTTACACAATTTTTGAACACGTCAATGAATTTATTTTTAAGGGAGTTTACGGCTCAATAAAATTTTATCATAAACTTCCGTTTTTATTAAGAAATTGGAAACTTTATTTTTAATCCACACAAACCTTTTGCATTTGTTTCTTTTTTAAAAACCAAAAAACCAACTTTACACTTCACTTAACAATTATAAAAAAAAAAAAAAATTAAATTAACAATCAAAATTCAAAAAAATAATAATAAAAACCAAAACAAAAAAAAAAACAAAATTATTCACTGTACAAGTCACATTTCAAAAACCCAAAAACAGATCCAAAAAAAAAGAAAAACAGAGTAAAACTGGAAAAATATTAGCACTCGCACACTGAAAAATTAGACGCGAACGCGATTAATATTTACGTTTGATTGTTGTTTGATTCACGTTCATACAATGTGTTTTGGTTAATAATATATGAATGAGAGATCGTCGCTTCAATACATTTAATGGCTGGCTCACATTCAATTCAAATGTATAACGGAAATAGTCGACAAGCCTGTCGAGTCCGTACTGACTGAATCACATAACAAACATATTGTTGAAAAGCATTAGATTCAAAATGAATTTATATATCCCCACCTTTTTTAATAATCATTTCAAAATAATACAAAAAATTATCCCATATCTCTATTGTTAACAATTATTATTTATTATTGCTATCTCACTTGGTACTTTACATTTTTTTGGGTAAGGGTTTGTTTCTTTTTTTTTTTTATGGATTCCCTAAAAAAAAAAAAATTTTTTTCACAATTTTTGTTTCACGCTCGTGTGAACATTATTGACCCACTAATCAGTGATATGGACCGATGGGTGTCTTCTGATAACAGAAAATCGGGAGTTCATGGGTAATTTTGATTGTTTGGAAAAAAAATCTAGAAGATTTTATGATAATTTATAATATTTCCAATTCAATGCATAAGTATTTCAATCTACAAAGTAGTCCTGGTCAGATTTCCAAGGCTCATTTGGTCTATTTTGAACAGTTTTTGTCGATAATCTACCTTTTTCTCTTCTGAGTCATTCCTGTCAATTTAATAAGTTTTAGTATTTTAAATCTTTATTAGATTTTAGTGAATTTTCAATTCAATTCTTTTATCATTATTTTTTTAAGTAATAACATAATTGTACAGAATAAGACAAAAAATTTGATGGGGCATATGAAGGGAAGGATAAGGTATGCAGCTATGCAGCTGACTTTATAAGGAACTATCTTTTGTCGAAAAATATATATATTTTTTTAATATAGTTATGTGTTATTTAAAATAAAAATTTGAATACAACGACCCAAATTTAGTAGGATTAGATACTTTGTTCGCCAAAATTGGATAAATATTCAGGCTTATAGAGCAAAAAAAATTTTTTTGTTTTTTGTGACGTCACTAGAATCAAAAAATTAATTTTCCAAATATCTTGGCCAAATACTGTCCGATTTGAGTAAACTTTTTTTTGAAACCAACTAATTTTGGGTCGTTCTTTTTATTTTTTATATTATAAATTCGCTTACTTTAACGCTTCTATGAAAAGTCAAGACCAGACCCTTACTACCTTGAAATATATTATAGATATGTTTGTTTTGATAAAATATTTGAAAACTATGACCCAAATTTAGTTGGATCACATACTTTGTTTGTCAAAATCGGCTAAAAATTGAAGATTATAGAGCAAAATTAATTTTTTTTGGTTTTGGTGACGTCATTAGATTCACAAAATTCATTTTTTCGCTATCTTCGCTAAATTCTGGCCGATTTGAGTGAACTTTTTTTTGAAACCCACTAATTTTGGGTCAATCTTTTAAATTTTTTATATATCGATTCGCTTATTTTAACCTTTCTATGAAAAATCAATACCAATCTTGAAGTATATTATAGATATGTTTGTTTTGATAAAATATTTGAAAACTATGATCCAAATTTAGTTGGATTACATACTTTGTTTGTCAAAATTGGTTCAAAATTGAAGATAATAGAGCAAAATTAATTTTTTGTGGTTTTGGTGACGTCATAAGATTCACAAAATTCATTTTTTCGATATCTTGGTCAAACTCTGGCCGATTTGAGTGAACTTTTTTTTGAAACCCACTAATTTTGGGTCAATCTTTTAAATTTTTTATATATCGATTCGCTTATTTTAACCTTTCTATGAAAAATCAATACCAATCTTGAAGTATATTATAGATATGTTTGTTTTGATAAAATATTTGAAAACTATGACCCAAATTTAGTTGGATTACATACTTTGTTTGTCAAAATTGGTTCAAAATTGAAGATAATAGAGCAAAATTAATTTTTTGTGGTTTTGGTGACGTCATAAGATTCACAAAATTAATTTTTTCGATATCTTGTTCAAACTCTGGCCGATTTGAGTGAACTTTTTTTTAAAACCAACTAATTTTGGGTCGTTCTTTTTAATTTTTATATTATGAATTCATTAATTTTAACCTTTATATGAAATATCATTACCAGGGTCTTAGTTTCTGTTAACATATTATAGTTATGTTTTATTTATCCAAAAATTTGAAAAGTACGACCCAAATTTTAATAGGATTAGATACTTTGTTCGCTAAAATTGGATAAATTTTAAGCCTTATAGAGTAAAACTAACTTTTTTTTGTTTTGCTTAAGATTTTCTTATCAGAATTGCTTATCTGATGGTGTGCGTCCGCTCTTAAATACAATATGTATATAAATTGAACCCTATATTATGTTTTATTGCATTGTTTACACATTTTTATATTATGGATTATGATGTACGATGTTGTAAAAATTAGAAGAATATCTTTCAAAACCATTTTTTTCAATTGTAAAATAAGAACTTTTTATTTACCGAATTCATTTGGTCCATTTCTTTTTAAGTTTGTTATTTATTCTGCTATCACATATTGTTTTTATTATATATATCTATATTTCTCATCAATTATACAATAATATCCATTAGTTAAAAAAGTATTGTCAAAACTTGCAACATGTGAAAAGATCGATAATAGTTATTTTATAATTTGTTAAAAACGTGTTTTAGTTTGAACAAGTAATAATATTCATATCAATTGTAAATAAATAAACAGATTTAAACAAATTTGTAAACAGTAAAGGACATGTAATTATTATTATGTTTTATCAATCTGCTTACACTTTTTTGATTTATGCCTTTGTTTATTCAATTTTTGTAAAAATAAGAATATACCGACCATAAACAATTTTTTTGTTTAATTTCTAAGCCTGTTTAATTTTTAAAACATTATTTTATATCTTGAAAAAAATATTTGACACTTGTAAAACAATTAAATTTTCTTGACTAATTTGAATAAGAAAGAGAGGCTCGATTACGATCTGCGTGGTGTCCTGATTTTTTTAATGAATTTTGACAAAATATGACGAAAATAAAGAATACAAATTTTCGAGTTTTCGTCTATTTTTCGAGTTATCCATGGGTAGTTTAATCACATGTTGAACGTAGGGAACCTGAACAAAAACTTGAGCTGAAATTGTTGCAAATATAAATAATTTAGGAAATCATTTTTGTTTTCAAAATCTTTTATGGTTTGAGATTTGACGAACTTTAACCCCATTTATCGTAGAATAGGCCATAAAAATTTCGTTCACCTTTTGATGACGAAAACTCGAAAACGACGGCTGTCTTATATTATTTCATTAAAAATATCGTTAAGAAAATTTAGGAATGTAAAAGTTGATTTTCTTTTTTCCAAATTTTCTAAATTTGATAAAAAAATTTTAAAAGTTGAAAGGTATAAATTTAATCCAATTTTTTTCATCCATAATTCCGAATTCAGAATTTAAAAAAAAATTGTTAAATAAATTATTTTTTTTTAGGATAATTTTTTTTATAAAAGTTTACTGTTATATTTAAATTTTTGTTGAGTGTCCGGTCCCTTAAATAACTATATAATTGAATACACACTCCACTTAAGGATCGGAATGACCCATATTAGAGTATTTTGGTTACACCCAGATTATAAACAAATTAATGACTTAACAAAACTAAGTTAAATTTTATTTTGACTTTGTATATTATATTGACATATTGAAATATTTTTTTGGTCCATTTAACAATAGCCTTTTATACCAAACACAAAGCGATGACCAAGGATATTAAGATGATCCTTTTTTTTGTTGTTGTTAAATAAACTCACCCTTCTTAAAGATACGTAACACATCTCTCTATTGTCCATTGTCCATGTGCAAAATGGTCCACCAATTATCACCGAACAGCGGTCAATAATGTTCACACGAGCGTAAACAGAAATTATTAAAATAAATAAATAATTTTTTTTACTACCGATTTTTTTAAAAATAAAAAATAATATTCTAAAAAAATACTTTTAAATTAATAAAAAAAAATTTTTTCCCACTGAAACACTTATGAATAAATTATGATCCCAAAAAACTTTTGAGACGCTCATGTTTAAGATATTGATTTTAGTTTCGTTAATAATCGTTTTAAAATCGAAAATAAATATTCATCGAAACATTAAACGTTTGGACCTCAATTTATCTCTTTTAAGATTTTTATAAAGCTATTTGCGCAATTAACGTAATTAAAAAACCAAAAAAACGACCCTCATATCGATTTTCAAAGTTATTCATCCCTTTTCAATACTTAATGGTTGGATTTTTAAAAAAATAAGAATTGATAAGAAACTAAACCAAATTTTAATATTAAAAATATTTCTACTATCTATTTATTTAGAATTTTTGCGAAAATTCTTGCAAAAATATTTCATCTCTTACACAATATTACCATAATACCTCTTAAAAAACTGATAAATAATTTTTTTTTTTGACCCTACTTTATTATGACAATAAAAACGTATAAATTAACACTCTAATGGATTGTGGATCCTTTTTTTTTTATACCTTTTTTATACGTAAATTTATGCAAAAAAACTCAATTTCAAAAGGGAATAAATTATTTTAAAATATACGTTAAAAGGTCCTAAAACATTAAATACCTTATTGACAAAAAAATAAAAAAAAAGTAAAAAACGAGTAGCCCTTAAAAAAAAGGACTCTCATCATTGGTAATCGATCCATTTTAATATAATAGTCCTGTCCACAACAATATTAATCTTTCAGGTCCTTTAAAAAAAAATTGATTTCCTCTTGAAAGTATAATTGATCTAAATATAATTTTTTTTAGAAATACAAATAATTCATCTTCTTGCGTAACCGAGGAATAATCAGAGTGTGATTTTAAAAAAGCATTTTTCCCTAAACTCAAAATTTCCTTATTTAGATCAATCGACCATCATTTGGCTACAATATTGGTATCAGTTTAGTGCCAAAGTTTAAGAAAAATTTAGTGCCATCAAATTTAATGGCACCAGTCTTTTGACGAAGAAACTGCAGTTTTGAAAACTTCAATTGGTGATTTTGATCTCTCTGAATTTGCTATCCAGATGACCAATTTCGATGACACCAGACTGATTCCTTTGAGGCTGTTTTCTGGTCATAACAAAGCACAAACTTTTTCGAAATTTGACGCCATCAATTTGAACCGATCTCTTTCTTAAGTGAATATAATCAATTTTACATCGTAAGATCCTGATTTTCTCAGAAACTACGCAATCGATTTTGATCATATTGTCATTAATCTTTACACTCAGAGAAAAATTTTAGATTATTTAGGGCATTATTTAGAAAGCCTGGGTAGTTTGAATAATGGCAAGCTACAACAATAAATAATTTCCCTAAATTCACCAAACTTTTTCCCTTCACATTACCTTAAGTTTTATCGCGAAGCTTTTGGCTTAAATTGGCAAACCGGAAATCTCAGCCATTTTTCTCATAAATGAACCCAACGTTTTTCTTCAAACTTCACATATTTTCAACTTTAATTTTAAACATTTTTCTAACCAAATAAGAGAATTTCAGGGGAAGTTTAAGAAAATTTCAAGCAAAGTGGCAAATTTGAAAACATCTTTTGAAATTTAGTATAGACGTGCATTGCAAAAGAATTTTCCAAAAAAATTGTGCCATATACAAGTAACCGACTTCAAATGTAAAGGAATATTTATAAAAAAAATGATACCACCATTAAAAATTTTAAATACAGATTAATAAATAATTTTATATAAAAATTTTTGATAAATTTCTAACGAACTGATATGAACCAATCAAATATAAAATAGTTAAAAATGTTAAGAAAAATAAATAAAAAAATAAAAAATAAAACTTAAAAAGTCATCAAAAATTGACTCGAAACATAAATAAATTTTTATAATGCTAGTTAAAAAAAAAACTTTATTATTTTATTGGGTCTAATGAACTCTTGTTATATATGTTGGCTGTTAAAATCTTATGGACTTTGTAGAATCAATCATTTATCGAAAATAAATCTTTACAGTTTGTGTTGAAACAAATAAAAAATAATAATAAATCCCTTACCTACCCAGCCCCACTACCCCCCTGCCACACAACCAACACACAGGTATATTCTTCCATTCAGATTTTATGGTCCAATTTTTAATAAAATGCTTTAAATCTAATAAAATTGTATTTATATTGAAATTAGAAACTATTTTTGCTATAATTTTGGAACATTTTGTAATGCTTTTGGAATTTTGAGACAAACAAAAAATTGTCAAATAAAATTTTTGTCGTTATTTTTCGATTTCCAAGGGTTATTAAGGTTTAAAAAAAAACGGAAATCAGATTTATTATATGATTAAGTAGCTAAGTTTTAAGATATCGCTTGAAATCTGGTGTCTGGCATACTATTTTTAGCTAGATCTCAAAAACTGGTCAAATAATCGTATAATTTTGAAATTTTTGGCTTAAAATTACAAAATTTTAAGTAAACAATCTTTTGATTCTTTGTCTTTTTCGTAAGTAGTTTAATTTCGACTCTCTTAAAAAAATCGAGAAATTTTAAACATTTTGTGTCCTCGTATGAAAAATATTTTCTTTGATAATTTTCATCCATAAATCTAAATAATAACATTGATTTAACGATTGGATGCGTAATTTTTTATATATTTTCAAAAATCCGTTCCAGAGTTGAAGTAGTCTTACGGTGACTATTAAAATCGTAATTAATAACTGTAATTAATTATGCATAAATAAAAATAATTGCTGAATCAAATGGATTAATATGGAAATTAGCTGAGATATAAACAAAACAGTTTTTGTAATTTTGATTGCAAATAATTAATTAAATAATTTACCTAATCACTGGGCCATTTACGGATTCTGATAGAGCATTTTGGGAGATTTGGTTAAATAAATTTATGAATACTACAAAATCAGTTATATGTAGAAGTCATTAGATGTGAAGGAGACACTTTTATTGTCCGTATGCAAAATAGATATTCTTATTGATCGTATCGTATAAATTTCATACCCTCACCTTAGAAGATTATTTTCGTGCCAATACTTAACGTAATAATATATAGATAATAAGTTATCGATTTCAAAATAAATATATTACTCACTTTTTTTTTAAATAACAAAAGTAAAAAATTATCATAAAAAAAAAGGTTTTTTTAAAAAATTGTATATTTATTTTTTAGGTCAAAAAATAAAATTTATGATCTATTTTTTTAAAAAAAATTGATACTTTTTGTTTGTTATTAAAAAGGTATTGAAGGGTCTGTGGGTCTTTCGTATGATCACAATGAAATCGATGGGAATTTTATATTTTAATACATTCAATTTTTTTTTTTTTTTTAGGATATTAAATTGGGGTTAGTTGAGATATATTTTATCCGTTAATTTGTTAATGATTATAACCTGATTTACTGGATTGTGGAACAAGTGATTATGGTTGTAATTAGTTCCTGAAATATGTGACAAATAATTGATTTTATCCAGTATATATTTCATATTGGGTATAAACAATTTAGTCTAAGCCACGCTAGAAAACATTGATATATAATTCTTTGTATACTAATGTCATAGAATCACCTAATTAGTCCATTTCCTCATGTACGTCATCAAGATGACTCAAAAACGAAAAGAGATAGCGAGTTGAAATTTGGGTAGCATAATCTACAGCCAACAAGTAAATTTAAGTTCGTGACTGATCAAAATCGATAAATGTCTAAGTAAAGCTGGAAAATATTGATAAAAAATTTTTGTATAGAAGGTCATAGAATCACCTAATTAGTTCATTTTCGTCTGTCCGACATTGGGAAAACTCAGAATGGAAAAGAAACAGCGAGCTGAAATTTTTAAAAAGTGAATTTAAGTGCGAGCATGATCGTTCAATTCGATTAATGGTTCCATGACCCAATTTTTGAACCATAAGTAATAACGCCATTACTAAAATTTTCTATTGCATTCAGTATCTTTAAGATTTAATTATTAAACTTTAGACAAAATTTAATATACCCAGATATATTTCATTTATATATATCGAATACCTGCTAATAGTTTGTATTTTTTTTCCAAAAAATATAATTAAATTAAAACGAATAAAATTAAGGTGAATAAATGATTTTGATGATTGGTCGTCGATTGGTAAATGATTGACCCAATTTAATAAAAAAAAATGTACATTAAAAATTGGCAACAAGTCATTTATTATAACAAACAATTTATAAGTGAACTTGTTTTTTTAAATTGTACGATGGATAATAAAACTTCTTCACATTCAACAGTTAACAGTCAACAGTCGTTTGTCTACCAACCGATTAACTAACTAAACTCAAATACTTACGTAAATAATATTACTAATCGCATAACACTACCTACATTGACTCAACAAGAATATTGTTAGGTATTCCAATATATCGTCTTAAGGACGTTCCGGAAAACAAATCAGTTTTCTTTGAATTCTTTGAATTTTTAAAAAATTTTTATATACAAATGCTTAGAATTGTCCTGTAATCGTAGAAAATATTGTTTTTTCAGACCTTTGCAGTACTAATTTTTGAAAAATTGTTTATTTAATATGTTTTTCCTATTTTGGTCGATTTGGTGGAACGTTTTATTAGATAACAAAAGTAATTTTCTTACGATTGTAACTGAAAATCATTAATTGATGGTTTAAAAAAAAGAAAATTATGACATGCGGTATTCGTTTAATTATAAAAAAATGAAAAAAGGCAGCTATTTTTAATTGTTTATAATCTTTTTCTGATGACCTGACCCAAACATGAAAATCATACAAAAATGCGCTGAACGGATTTGGTGTAAATTTTGATTCACAGGTAGTTTATTGCCTAGATTAAGATAAAGGATACGTTTTATCTTTGATTGGAATTATCATGAATAATATTCCTTGATAATCCCACAGGATTCTGGTTTTATTCTGGTAAATAAATACGCGTAATGAAATAATAGTGTGCCAAATTTTCACATAAATTTTGAGGTTATGTGAAAAAAATGTAAATACAAAAGTTGTAGACCTTTTATTACCTACAATTTTTCCATTGTAGTTTTACCGGAAATCGAAATAAATCGTAATTTACCCTTAAAAACTCACCCCCTCCTACTTTCCTAACTCAGATCGTCCGTAATTTATTTTTCCTTTCTTTTTTTATCATATTATCTTCCGTTTCTAATGGGTTTTGATCCTACTATAATTTTCTTCCACTTTTTATCATATTTTATGGCTTCTTCTCTGGTACTCTATACGTGTGAGAGTTCATATAGTGTGGTGAATCAGTGAATGCGTTCAACAGAGATAGAATGATTAATTGTAGTATTCTTTTGTATGTTTTGGTTGTTCGACCACATTCTTTCATTTGTAAAAATGTATATTACATTCAATTGTTTTTTTGTTTTTTTTAATGGATTTTGGTGATACAAATTTTATTTAGATGTGATACTGCCTGTATAAATGTTATGTAAGTTCAATTCAATCGAAATTATTTATTCAAAAATTTGATATTTATTGCAAAATTATTTCGTATCAATTATATTTCTTTAGACAACAACCCACTCCCGCCCATTTCATCTGATATATCTTTGAAAACGGGTCGAAAAATCATTCATAAAAAAATGGATTGGATTTTACTGTACCCTTTGACATCCAGACAATTTGCACCTTATGGTTTTTCTCACCATGCAATGTCTTTGGCAAATTTTATCAAATACAATTCAACGCTCCAAAAAATTTTAATCTGGTGAAAAATGCAGGGTTTGAATTTTATAATAACTTCATGTATGAATTAAGCCATTGATCTTTACTACCCTCTTTGACCCGTAGACAGTTTACAACTTAAGGTTTTCGTCACGATATAATCTATTTAAAAAATTTTCAAATTCTGTTTAAACGATACATTTAAATTCATTCAATATTTATATACGGATATATTAAATTTAGTCTAAAGTTTGGAGTATGAGATTACATTTATTTAAAGTAAAAATTAGTGCGGTTTCGCTTTCCTCCTATCACGAACGGTCTTATAGATCCAAAACCATTCTTAAATCGTTATAGATAGGAAAAAAGTTCAAATACAAAGAATACTTGTTTCTTCAAAATAAAATAACTCCTGTCTTTTTTTCAATCTTATGAAATTTGGTATGCACAATATTGACATGAAAACGTAGGGCTTGCCGCGAAGATATTTTTATGGAAATATTTTTCTAAATAAAAAATTAAATTTTGATTTTTACTTCGGGGAAAACTCTTGAACAAGTCCTCCGTTTTCGTGATTATGCATGCCAAATTTCATTTTATGAGTTTATTTATGCTCGAAAATTTAACGTCTATTACATAAAAGCGTGTGACACTAACAGCTGTTGATAAACCCTCTTAATATGGATGTATTTTGTGTATTTTAATAATATTAGTATTCAAGTACATACACGGTATTTAAATAATTTACACGGTTTGTTTTTATATGTTGTATTCAAGGAATATTTCTAAACAAATACAAAAAAAAATTTTTTAAGCAAAACTAATTTGATATTATTTTTATGCTAAAAAAAAAAAACAAAATGCCGATTTAAGAAAACAAATTTCAAAAATATTTCATCAGTTTTTATTTTTTAAAACAATTTCAACATATATTTTTATTTTTATTATTATTAATGTCCGTCCAACTTACAAATGCGTCCCGCTCAGTGCCCGTTCAGAGCCCGTCCGTCCAAAAACATTCGCGTCCAGTGTGTGAGTAGTTTGTTTGGCTTATAAACGTAACACCGTATAATACATAATAAATATGACCTCCTTCCCCCGCCCCCACCCTCCAATCTATACACACATTTGTCTGCTATTAAAATCAAATGTGTGCAAACTGGTGGTTTGTGAGATGGACCGACCGACAGACAGACAGATCCCAAGTACAATGCACTTTGGTGAACAAATGAATTTTTATCAAAAAATTTTTATTCCAAAAATTTGTCAAAAATTATTATCAACATTTTTATTGTTCCACAAAATGTTTCCAAAAAAATGTTTGGGTTTTGTTTTTTTTCCGTCTTTTATTTTTGACTGTGTTTTTTTGTTTTATTGTTTTTGTTTGTTTGTGGCTTTGTGTAAATTAATTAACAAAAAATAATTATTTCAAAAAAATTAATCAAACTATTTAATCTATTTTTCGTATATACCCATTATTCGTTAATGTCATGTTTTCATTATAGACTTCATACAAATAGATCAGAATGTTTTGTATTTACGATTAAAATATTAAAAATAAAAAATAAAAAAGGAAATATAAACTTGCCCAAGATTCTTCTTCCATATTAAGCTTCTTCACAATTTTCTCGTGTCTTTGAACACTAAAGCCTAAAATAAAGCTTCGTCATCTGTATCTGCTCTGCGTCTTTAATGTTTACTGGTTCTCATTTTCATTCCCTTCCCTTTGACTAATTTTCATTTCTCACTAATTTCGATATATAAGTGTAGTTTCAACTTCTTGCAATTGCTTCTAATATATTTTGGTTCTAATAATTCTGTTTCAATTTTCCAAATTTTCGAGCAGAACTTAAGTGAAACTGATTTAGGATTAACGTATTAACCAGATTATATTATCATGAATATTTTATATTCGCTTTAATTTTCTGGGTGGAGTTATACTAATCTGGCTGGACTAATATTTCATGAATTTATTTTTTGCCCATATGAAGAATTTCGTCGATACTGTGAAATATTTTCTTTGAGGAAAAAACAGTTAGGCTATATTAGTCCATATCAAAAAGTTTAAAAGCGTATTTCTAATTTTTTTTTTCCAAAAATTTATTAGCCAAGATAGATTTAGCATAATTAGAGTTTTTATTATTTAATATGTGGATTTTAATTGAATTGACTCCCTGGAATCCAAAAACTATACCCGGAAACATCATGGACTAAGATCGAATTGGAAATTAATGAGCAAATATGTTATTAGTAAAATTCAAATTGATGTTCTAAAATATTTAAATAATTTGTTTGAGTAATTTGAGTAATTTATAAATATTGGGCTGATCTTGTTTGAAGTAAATCGTTGATATTTGGTATGGAGGACGGTATAATATGATGGCCTTAAAGAATGATTACTAAACAAAGCTAAAAACCAAAAATAATATATTTGAACTTCTTTGCTTCTGCCCATAACAAGTTTTATGATTTATTTTGTCTGAGAATTTTTACAGAGCTGAAATTCGAACTAATACAACATTTTTATAGCAAAACTATACGAATAACTACTACCACAACTGCAAAAATCTGTGTTCACAAAACATTCAATTACAGTGTATTCAAAAACTATTAACACCGATATACTATTTTTGTTTTGATTCAAACCTAATCATTATTGCTTTAGATCTTTAGAATAATAGGACCAATTCACACAAAACAGCGTCTCATGGTCCTTGTTGGAAATCTCTGAAGGCTTATTTAAACAGTTAACAGACACCCACATCATTATATTTAATTGATTGAAAGCTAGAAATTGTCTTTATGTGAGAAACTATGCCGGAACAAATTTTTATTTTTCAATTCAAAACGTCTGGAATGAGAATTGAAGGTATTTTTCAAATAGCCTCCATATAATTACATGAAAGGCACTGTATTCAGCTGACATCCAACATTATAATCCATTCCATTTTGGAGTCAATTCACCAAGGATACCTTCGCCCTAATTGACCAAGTACTTGGTCAATCTACACGGTCAACAAAAAACACCTAACACTGCTGAAAACTTGTCAAGATATGCGAAGAATCTTAGTGGGACGTTGAAACCGAAAATACGCTTATGTGCTCGAGCTAGAAATTTGGTAGGACAAAACCATGTGTGAACTTAAAGACAAGGAACTTCAAAAATCCAAAATTCAAGGTAGAATTATGATAGATGATAAAAAATCTTATATAAGAAAAAATTTCTTCAGCCAGAATATTTGATTTTTGATCGGTTATAAAAGATTTTTGAATATTCTTGTAAGCAAAAATACAATATTATGATACGATGTTGATCGTCAAACAAAATCGTATGGCCGCAGTGTGGCGTAGTACATACATTTGGGTTCAGTTTTAAATACACTCAAAAAGTATAAAAATATAAAGTATATAGAATGAAAGCCAAAGTCACAGCCATTGCACAGACTGGTTTTTAAAAATTCACCAAAGAGTTACAAACAATAAAAAACTATTAAAAACAATCCAGCACTAAAGAAAGGTACCACCAAATATATTTCATACTACACTACAATCATGTTTGCTTTATTTAACTTATGCAATTCAATAAGGATATATAAATCATTTTGTGGACGAATGCATTTTGAAAAAACCAAAGATGAAAAAAAAAAAAACAAAACAATCCCAAAAATATTTTTACATATTTTTATCAATTTTTAGTTGATTTTAATTATGGAATCATTCGTTCGTTGTTGGCCACGCAATGGAAACCGATTTTTTTTTTGTAAGGAATTTTTTACATTTTTTCCATATTTTTAGTTTCGTGTTTGTGGATTTTATAAATTTGACATTGTTATGGCTAGAGTAGACCTTCTACAAAAAAAAAAAAAAAACCAATACCTCAAAAATCAAATTTCTAGTTTACTCAAAATTCTAAGATTAATTTGTTATTAATTTATTTTGAAAATTTTTAAATCAATAAATGGTAAAATAATTGTCATTAAAAATTGTCTAAATTATTTATTTTGGGATTAAGTGTTGGAATCTCAGATTCAATTTCTTTGTAAAAAAAAAATTGGTGCGTTCTGAATAATGTTTGTTCAGATTTCTTATGAATAAAATATTACTGATAAATTATTAGGCCAAAACTAAAATTATGGTCTGCAAAAAGACTATCAAGGAGTTTTATCTGGGCTTTTTTTGGGCAATAATGAAGATTTGGCTCCAATCGGTCATCGGCTGTTCTAGCCTAGAACTTTACTTGATATGGCTTTTTCCAGAAAAGTCCAGAGTATTTTTTATACACATGACTTTTCATAGATAATTCACATATTTGCCAGACGATTTCCAGGGACCAATTTTTCAAGTTTATTATTATAATTAAGAAGAAAATTGTCCAATCTCAAAATACTCTTCCCTCAAATAGGGCCTCTGTGCTACATTTGATTGACAAAAAATATCAAAGATTAAAAATTTGATGAATGTTTTCTTTAAAATATTTTTAATTAAATATTAATATAATTTTTTTTTTTTTAATATAAAATTACAAGTTAAATATAATAATTTTTTATAATCAAAAAACTCATCTAATTGATCTAAATAATTTAAAAAAAAATTTGCATAATGTGACACTTAAAATAACATCATCTTAGAACGTTTGATCTTAAGGACGTTACCAAGAAAAATCAATTTACTTAGAATCTTTTAGTAAAAATAATTTTTTTCATGCGACATTAATTTATTGGAAAAATTATTTGTTAAACATTGATAGTAATTCCTAAAACGTGAACAGTTTATTGGATAACAAAAGCTATTTTCTTGCGAGAATCTTTAAAAACTGAAGGTTTAATAAAAAGAAAATTATGACATGCGGTATTCGTTTAATTATTAAAATCAAAAACGGTAAACTTTTGATTTGTAAAATAATCGAAGGATCTCAGTTCAGTCTTATCCTTTTTCAATTGTAGTTACCATAATTTAAATTAGGTATAGTCTTTCAATCAGTTCAGCAAGAATTTTATTTGTAAAATTAAACTGATGATTTAGTTTTTTATCGTTGAAAGAATTTTCAGAATGAGTTCAGAAGTCCCAAAGATTATCTCCTACAAAATAAAGAGAATTAAAATCATTATCTCTATAATTGAACATAAATAAGTAGCATTTATTAACATCATACAAATGTTTTCATTCAAAACATAATCTGTAATAGAAATTACACAAGCAAAACCAATTTTGGGAACGTTCTTAAAGCATATCATACCACAAAAAATTACATTAAATAACTGGTTTTTATTATCAAAAATTATTTTTAAAAAAAAATTGATGTAAATTAGTTTTTTCAAATAATTTTTAATCCAAATTTCTGTTTAAAAACTAATATTTAAATTATCTAGACATTATAAACTGGACAGTGTACTGTAATTATAGTTTTAAAATACTTTGTCTTAATCAATATGGCTGTAATGTCATTAATTTATAGTTTGTCTCATATAGGGTTTTTTATTTTTTAGTAAATTCACATTAAGGATCAATTTCAGTTTTCAATCTACGGTTTTATTGAATTTTATTTCTCGAATCAAATCAATTTTGAATTTTTTTCATAAGCCGTAAATAAAATCAACAAGAATTGGAAAATTTGTTAAAAATTTAATACAATTATATATAGGAGGCTTGGTCCTTATGAGCCTCGTGTGTGGTTGCCATATAAGACGCCAAACGATCCTAAAACAGCTTACGTTCTTTGCAAAATACTTCAAATTTTTAAAAAATATTAGTCGGCTGATTTTTTTTGGAATCAATGATCGTGTACCAATTTATTGGGTTGGGTGAACTTGATCACAATTTTAACATTGAAGCTCACCACTATCGTCATTAAAATTTGGGTTCAATGGAGAACAGCGAGAAACGTTCCGTAAACTGTTTAAGAACCTCGCTGTCCCTCAGATGCTCAGAAGACATTTTATATTTTCTATAATTTGGTTTAAAGTACAAACCATTCCTGCAAATATCCTTACTATTAGAAAACAATCTTCAAAAGGGGTCAAAGAATTTTTACTCCTTCTGATTTTCATAAATAAGATTTTCATAGAGGCAAGAAAATCATATCCAGTTAATCACCCCCATCCCCGTGTTGTTGATGCTCTCGTCTATCGTGAAGATTTCAAATTGAAATTGTTAAGATGATCCAAAAAATATTGATGTTCAATATATATTTAGTGGTATTAAATATGGACTGCCTTGCAATTCACTATAGTAACTAATAATGATTTTGGCAATAAGAGATTTTGGTTTCACCTGAAACTCATAAAAATTTTAACAATTACTTTTTCGTTCGGATTTTTTATATACTTTTTTTATAGATTTCTTTTGGTTTGAAAAATATTTTTAAGTGCTACTAAAAAAATAAGACCTTCAAAAAATGAGTTCTGTGTTGTTGAGTAATGAATTTGAATCTTCTTCTCTCTAAATAAAAAAAAAGAACCTTCGCCATACCATAAATGGTTTTAAAAATTCCCGTTTTCACGAAGTTTATGATCATATTATTAATGATTATTGATTTTTATTTTTTTTTTTTTTATATTATTATTTTAATACTTAATAATTTTTCATGGTGACAAAAACGTAGGCAAATTTTTTTTATTAGATTCCTATAAATAGGAATGTTTATCGGATGTGATGTAAATTAAAAATTGTTACGCATTCAATATTATTTTATTACAGTTAAACTTCATTAACATTTATCAAACTGTCTAAATTATGTTTTATTGATGAAACATAAATTTTAATTTTTTAATTAATTTAATTTTTTTCTGTACAGTAAAAAATTTTGCAGTAAAATCAACAAAATTATGTTATAAACAGTGTCAGGCAATATTTTTTTAAATTTAATTTTACTTTATTATCCTCAATTTTTAACCAATTTTGACTAACAAAGTATGTAATCCAAATAAATTTGGGTTTTTATTTTCAAATATTTTGTCAAAACAAACATATCTTTAATACATTTAAAGATAGTAGAGGTCTGGTCATGACTTTTCATAGAAGGGTTAAAGTAAGCAAATCAATAATATAAAAATTGAAAAGTATAACCCAACATTATTGGGTTTCAAAAAAAAATTCACTCAAATCGGCCAGAGTTTGGACAAGATATCGAAAAAATTAATTTTGTGAATCTTATGACGTCACCAAAACCACAAAAAATTAATTTTGCTCTATTATCCTCAATTTTGAACCAATTTTGAGTAACAAAGTATGTAATCCAACTAAATTTGGGTCAAAGTTTTCAAATATTTTATCAAAACAAACATATCTATAATATACTTCAAGATTGGTATTGACTTTTCATAGAAAGGTTAAAATAAGCGAATCAATATATAAAAAATTGAAAAGATTGACCCAAAATTAGTGGTTTTCAAAAAAAAGTTCACTCAAATCGGCCAGAATTTAGCCAAGATATCGAAAAAATTAATTTTGTGAATCTAATGACGTCACCAAAACCAAAAAAAATTAATTTTGCTCTATTATCTTCAATTTTTAACCGATTTTGACAAACAAAGTATGCAATCCAACTAAATTTGGGTCATAGTTTTTAAATATTTTGTCAAAATAAACATATCTATAATACATTTCAAGATAGTAAGGGTTTGGTCTTGAGTTTTCATAGGAGGGTTAAAGTAATCGAAACGATAGTATAAAAATTGAAAAGTTTGACCTAAAATTAGTGGGTTTCAAAAAAAAGTTCACTCAAATCGATCAAAATTTGGCCAAGATATCAAAAAATTGATTTTTTGAATCTGATGACGTCACAAAAATCACAAAAATTTTATTTTGCTTTATTATCCTCAATTTTTAACCAATTAGTACAAATTAATTAGTACTTTTCTATAGAAAGTCTCTATATCTAAAAATAACTTTAGACGCATGTTTCTGTAAAGTAAAGACGACGTTTCAATTGAATTAATAAATTGCATATAGTTGGGGCCCCATATTTGTGTTTGATACAGTGAAATAATACAAGTTTAACTGTATTGTAAAATATTTAAACAATAATAGAATAATTAATGAATGCAATAAACGTATTTAACATCAAAATTATAAAAAGCGAATTGAATTATTAAAAAATAAAATATATATATGTATGTATAAATATTGTTTTATTTTTATAAATAATATAAAATACTTAATAAATATAAATAAATACATATATACATAAATACATACACACTTATAAACCTCTTTATTTGTTTGAAATATCTACAAAAATTATATATTTAAATGCAAATCATAATTTTTTTATTTTTTTCTTTTATTGTTCAAGGAATATGAATATAAGAACACATATTATTCATTTATTTGATACTTTTATACAGGAAATGACGAAATACCCACTTTTATTTACAGGGGGGACAAGCCTAATTACTTTATATTACCAAAAAGTACTTTGAGATTTGTCATATATATTTTACTATTTAATATACTTGTGTTACTACAATAATAATACAATTTGAAACACTCTGTATGTAATTTATATTTATATGATGTCCTTCCTGGTGTCTTGGAGGAAAACATTTGTGGATTACATGCTGATCATTTTCAGATATATTTGTCCCGCATGCATTAAAAATTATTGGGTCTTTAAGTTTATATAAACGAAAAATGTGAAAAAAAATAAGAAAATTATATATTTTTTTGTAATTTTTGTAATCTCATTGTCCTGTTCTCTATTTTACTGTGTTATTTTAGAAGTATTTTCCAAAGGAAAAATGAAAGTTTGATCCACAATATTGAAAGTGAGTTCGTATGATTGGGACGAAAAATGAATATTTCATCCACAATATTATAATTGAGTTCGTATGATTGAGAATAAAAATTAGGATTATAATTTCTGATACCATAAACAGTTTGATTTGAACACAAGAAAAATTAAAATATTTTTTTGTATTTATACAGATTTATTAGACCATTTGAGTGTCAGGCAATATTGTAGAATTTAAAAAAACAATTCTACGATATAATATAATATTTTAATCAATATGTGGTGGAAGCGTAAATAAATCTATAGTACATAGTTAGAATGAATATGTTACATAACTTAATTACGCTTCCACCATATATACAAATATACATTACAATCTACATATTACATATTAAAACAAATTATTTGGCGTCGATTTCAAAATTTATATATATATATATATATATATATATATATATATATATATATATATATATATATATATATATATATATATATATATATATATATATATATATAAATTTTGATAAAAATAATAAATGAAATACTCTATTTAATCGATTCAAAATAATTCATTGGAAAATTATGTAAACATTTGAAGCCCAATTCTTTTTTTGATAGTAATGTTTTTTGCACCCTAATTGAGATATTTACCAGGCTGTTATTACAATTATTTCTATTAAACATGTATAGTAATTTTATAATCATATTATATATAATAAATAATATTATGACTTAACACAACAATAACTTTTAATAAAAACGTGAAAACGTGGCGAAAAATTCTTTTTAAATATATTATTTTTATATAAATTAGAAAACGGTGTAATCATGTGATCAGAATTGATTATTAATTTTTAACAAATTCTTTTTCAATTTTTTTTTTTTTTTTTTACATTATCAAATAAATTTATTAATATCATATCAATAATAATAATATATTATGTGCATATACCAAGTTATTCAAAAGTATGAGACCATATTCATACTACAAAAAAAATTTCACATCAATACAATTATAATTTAATAATTGAATTGAATTCGATAATTGCGTTTTTTTTTTTGGGTGTCTGAGTGAAAATTTCTCGAACTAACAATCAATGTTTGAACACAAACTTACAAAGTTGTAGGACTGAAAACATTACACTCATAATATCTTTAGATGACTAACAAATATTTGTCCTGTAGTTTGTAGCATGTCTGGTCCGGCAATAAGCTACCGGATAAAATTTTTTGTTACTGCAATTGAAGCGTCTTTATTCCCAAATATGTATCTGAAGTTATTCTTAAGGAATCGTTAAAAATAATCAAGATATGAACATTCAAAATTCGTCATTAAACTACGTATGACATCTATTATATAAATTGCATATTAAACATCGTTTTTAAGATAGAGATAGGAAAGAAAATAATCTTTGATAGCTTAATATTTTGGCAAACAAAGTATGTAATCCAACTAAATTTGGGTCATAATTTTCAAATAATGTGTCAAAACAAACATATCTATAATGCATTTCAAGATGGTAGGGGTCTGGTCATGACTTTTCATAGAAGGGTTCAAGTTATCGAATTGATAGTATAAAAATTGAAAGGAATGACCAAAAATTAGTCGGTTTCAAAAAAAAGTTCACTCAAATCGGCCAAAGTTTGGCCAAGATATCGAAAAAATAAATTTTGTGAATCTTATGACGTCACCAAAACCTTAAAAAATTAATTTAGCACTATTATCCTCAATTTTTACCCAATTTTTACAAACAAAGTATGTAATCCAACTAAATTTGGGTCGTAATTTTCAAATATTTTATCCAAATAAACATATATATGATATATTTCAAGATAGTAAGGGTCTAGTCATGATTTTTCATAGAAGGGTTAAAGTTATCGAATCAATAGTATAAAAATTGAAAAGAATGACCCAAAATTAGTGGGTTTCAAAAAAAAATTCACTCAAATCGGCCAGAATTTAGCAAATATATCGAAAAAATGAATTTTATGAATCTTATGACGTCACCAAAACCAAAAAAAATTAACTTTGCTCTATCATCCTCAATTTTTAGCCAATTTTTACAAACAAAGTATGTAATCATACTAAATTTGGGTCATAGTTTTCAAATATTCTCATTCAAAACGGACATATCTATAATATATTTCAAGATAGTTCGGGTCTGGTCATGATTTTTATAGAAGGGTTATAGCTAGCGAATCGATAGTATAAAAATTGAAAAGAATGACCAAAAATTGTTTTTAAATCAATTTTAATTTAATTTTCTATTTTTGTTATAATATTGATCTAAAAAAACTTCAAATTTTGATGTGAAATATAGCTAATTTATAATCAGTCCGATACCCAATTCGTTGGGCCTCTTCATATTTTTTACAAATATAAAGTATTGGAACGTGCCATAGTCCCACATAATATAACACCGATATATAAATTTAATAAAATAAACAAACCAAATAGTCCGGGAAGTAGCGTTGCATTTTACATGAAGATTTTAGGCCGATCATTATTCGATTTTATTGAAAGTTTATATGAAGTTGATAATCGAATGACGGGATTCAGCAGGCGCATCCAAGATGGAGGAATAATAAAATATATTTCAGGTCGCTTGAAATTAATAATAGAGATAGAAATTAATAGTTGCAATTAATAGTTTCAAAAAATAGTCATCAGAATATTTACGGGTGGAATAATTGTCAACTGAATATGACATTTGATTGCCTTAGATGTAGATTGCATGGCTGCTCAATAGAATATTTTATCTTTCGGACCCTGCTGACTTTCATAACAGTGTTATGATTGCTAATAAACATTCAATTCCAACATGAATTAATCGATTTGAAATGTTTGTGTCTTTTGCAACGCTACGTCCTCGACTAAAAGTGATTATTCAAATAGTTTCAAAAATGTAAATAATTTATTAAATAATTTTTTTTTCTTTTTCAAAATTAAATAAATAAATATAAGATTTGAATTTGTTTATGTTTGGTTTTCTGTTTAGTAGTTAAATTTATTTATTTATTTATTTATATTTTTTTTAATATCTTTGTGGCGCAATATTTTTATTAAAACAATTAAAAAATAAATAATTTATTAATTTCAAACTTGTCATCAGAATATTAAAAAAATTTATATTGTTTAGTCTATGTTTGTAATTATTAATATGAACATTATAAATATATTTTGGTCAAACTACTTTATTTGGAAATAGAAAAACGTTCTTCTAAGCTTTGAATCAGCAGAGATTTGATACCTCTGTAATATAAGTACACTCTTCAATGTAATATACATTGTATTTCTTTCAATTTTCGCTCGCAAATACTTCAAAAAATACGTATTCAAATGTTGGTTTGCACAATATTAAAAACGGGCAACTTGTCGAAGAGTTTTTTTCAAAAAAATTTGTGTATATATAAAATCAAATTTTTATTTTTACGTTAGAATTTTATTTTTCAGGTAAATCTTACCGTTTCGATAAATGTTATTTGAGTTCTTTGTACGCTTTGAAAGATTTAAAAAAAACGGAGTGTGCTTCTAATAGTTGTGTATATAATACCTCTTAATCCAACATAATTACAAAATTGTAAATTTCATTATCTACAATTTTGTAAATCCCATTAAAAATAATTTTAACTTACAAATTTCAAAAGTTCTGTAGGAATATAAATCTTAAAAAAAAAAATTATGCAGTATGATAAAATTTTATTTGAAATAAGGAACTAAAAATTATAAATTTTTTCAAATGGTAACAACAATTCAAGGTTAAACGAAATAAGTATTTTAAATACAGGAGTTATATAATTAATTTAAAGTAAACAAATATTTTTATTTACCTTATTAGATAAATACGATTTTATTTATTTCAATTGCAATCAAGTTCAAACAGTTTCAATAAAAATAGATATTTTTTTTTACGTAATAAACTTATTATTTGATAAAAGTGCGTTTAGTTTAGTTTAAGCATTTCATTTTAGAACAATATTAAAAATTATATCAAATAATTTGTCGATAAATTTAGAAAATGAAAAAAAATAGTTTGTAATAATTGCGAAAAATATTATTCAAATTAGAGACAAGGGGACTTTTGTACTTTTTTTTTTTGGTGAATTTGATTGTTGACAATGTGATAACCGGGTGTAGAAGATTATTTCGATGTAGTAAATCCGTGTATGTGTTGTGTCGGCTTAAGGGTTGGAATTCAAAGTGAGATAGTGAATTTGAAATACGTAAAAGAGCGCCCAAAGTGTGATATTGTAATAACAATTTTAAATAGAATATTTTGTGTGTATAATATTGTAATTATATAAAGTTTTTATGTGTAATTAGCATATTCGAACATGGGGTGGGCGTGAATGCTATTGAAACGTTTTATCGTTAACACTATAGTAACGACTAGATGATACTGTTTACGACATCCAAGATTAATTGTTTATTGTTTCAAAAATATTATGAAAAGTTTTGTAACGATTTTAGCAAATACAAATTATATATATATATATATATATATATATATATATATATATATATATATATATATATATATATATATATATATATATATATATATATATATATATATATATATATATATATATATATATACGTTGAAAATGGATTACAAAGTACTTGAAAACCATTTACCATCACACTTATCACTTACATCAATTGGAAAATTAACTTGGAAAATTAACCTTCATTTACTTGTAATAATAAAAAAAAATTTTGGTATCAATTTCAGTAAATGATGCTAAAAACATTTTCCAACAATTTAAATTGCTAAATTATACATTTATGGTTTTTTGTTGAAGTAGTACTACTGAAAACTCTAGAATAATTCTGTTCTGTATAGAGTGACACCCGAGTCGAAACAAAAACATTAGTAGGATTATTTATATTTTTTCCACAGAACCTCAAAATTTATGTCAAAATTTAAATAACCTTTTTTTATTTCTTTTTACAAATCTTTTTTCACAAACAAATTTATCCATTACAAAAAAAAATTGTTTTTCACGTAAAGTTAGGTTTTTGATTTAAAATATTAATTTTTTCAATTTATTTTGAATAAATATCGAAAAAGTAGCCTAAATTTGAATCGAAAAATTTTGAGATTATGTAAAAAAAATGTAAATACAAAAGTTATTTAAAAAAAATAACTTTGCCATTTAACTTTTTTATGTAGAACTTGTAAATTTGCCAGAAATCGAGATAAACCGTGTTTCATCCTTAAAAACTCACCCCATTCTACTTCCCTACCACAGATCGCCCGTAAATTATTTTTCCTTTCACTTTTGTTATATTCTCTTCCGTTTCATCATCCGACTTTAATTTTTTTACACTTTTTTCTCATTTTTAAAGGCTTCTACTCTGGTCAAAGAATTAAAAACTGTGGAGAAATTGAATATTTTACTTCCAAAAGTTTTCATAATATTTCTAAAGAGGGATTATGCACAGCTGTTAGATTTATATAAGAGTTTGCTTCTAACCAGCTGTTCACTTTATTTAAGTGTAATATACATTGTGTTTCTTTAAATTAACGTGCCTAAATAACTGAAAAAGTGCTTATTAAAGTGTAGTGAAATTTGGTGTGACATTTTTAAGGTAAAAATAAAAATTTGATTTTATATTTATGCCCAAAATATTTCTTAATGAGCTTCGAGACCACATCGTTCTAGTTCATCTAAATATCCTTTAAAATTCATCCAAGCTTTTTATTTATGCTCATTGTATTACCTTTTCTCAAAATCTGTTCTAAATAAATTTTAATCAGAGGATTTATTTGATACCCAAGTTGATCTGAGAGCCAGGAATAATGGTCGTCAAATCAATATGGAGATATTTTGGGCATTTTATTCTAAATAATAGATATCAAAAACCGTCAAGTAATCATTTTGGATTATCTTTCAAGTAAATTTTAAAATATTGACTGAAATTCGTTTTAAGGTTAAATCGAATAATTTCTTTCTCAAATCGAATTACATTTTGTGGTATTTGGTCGAAAAAAAGTTCTTTGCTCTATTGGGTCTATACAATTCTTGGCCTAGCTATATTTTTTCATTTTTCGTTACTAAAGTCTAGTATTATCTAAATTGAAACGTTACAAGTGGTAAAGTCTATACTTAAAAATATTTAGTCTATGGTTATTTTTATGATGAACAGATAGAATACAGAGATGAGAGTTGTTTTTTTGGTATATAATCTGTTTAGTGTTAAACAGTTATAACAATTTAACGATATGATAAAAGTTTTCACCACAAAACCAATTTATTTTAGTAAAAGATATGGTTGAAAATTTACATAAATTTATGTCAAATGCAACATTATTAAACTTTGTTTAATGATATTGAAAATATGAAAAACTATCGTATACACAAACACAAGCATTATTTAATGATAACAATATTATAATTTGATTTTCTCATAACGTAACCAACAAAAATTATAAACCTGTCACATGACACATGACACATGACAAACAGTTGAATCTGGATAAACCAGAGATTTCTCTTTTGAATGTTTTTTCGCAAGCTAAAGTTTGCTGAACAATTTGTACACTTTTCAACCAGTGCCCCGAATTGACCCAGAGGCTCGTAGCGAATGTGAACAATCGATGTAAATCATAGCCATGATGAAAATCATAGCCAATAAATCGATGTAAATCATATTTTCCATATTGATCATAGCCATGGTCATTCTATCTTTCTTGACCCATTATAATCCTGAATGTAGGTCTTTTGTAGCGTTTGTTATTTCTGCTATGTTGCGAATCCAACAATAAAAATTTGTTTTCGGTTAAATGAAAAAATACAATCTAATTGAGAACTTCCTCCTTTTTATGAAGCCTGCTAAAAATTTTTACCAATCTGAAAATAAACAAACGGAGCTGCTAAATCAGTTTTAAAATAATTTTTCCTAGATGTCATCGGTTTAAAGGCGGTGTCACAGGTTTTGATCGTGCTTTAAGTCAAAAATTTTTTAATTTTAAGTCGAAATACGTTTTTACTAATCCAGAAATTGAAGCAAAATGAATTTTTCTAAAATAAATTTTTGAGTTAATAATTTGGCCAAAGTTTGTTGTATCCGTTTAATAAAAATACATTAAGGAAGTGTTACAAACACCAGTGTTCAGTGGTTTTCTTATGACTTCTGACAATTAATTTTATTTATTTATTTATTTCTTGTTTTTTTTTTTTTTTTTTTAATATTTCTGTTTATGAATTCAATAAATAGAAATAATAAATATTTGATTTAATGCAGCCGTCACAGGCCAAAAAAATAAACTTATTAGATATATCATTGACGTTGTTTGGTGTGGTTTTGATTTTGTTTCTGGACTTTGGCAGAAGTAAACTAGACTTTGGCATTCCGTTAATATATGTTTGACTGATAGATATTACAATCGGTTACTGTTTTCTAAATAAGATTTATTGTATCGTGAATTTAAATTAGGCCTTAAATGGTAAATTTTGACGATAAACGTGCTGTTTGTAATGGTTTGTAATTCAAAAATAACATTTATTTTAAGATCAACCGAGTAGTTTTTGAGATATTGCATGAAATACATCTGCTAAATCGGCCTCTGTAACCGATTTTTGGTGATATCTCAAAAATTACGCATTTAATCGTTAAATAGATGTTATTTTTGAAATCTACTTGAAATCTATTCTTCGCTTTAGGCTATTCGAAACTTAACTGCATATAATTGAAGCAAAATTTAATCATACGCTTTTTTTTACTTGTCTTGTAGGTGTGAGGAACTCTGCTACCCAAGTGAAAAAAGCTTCAACAAAACCTTCTTAAGGTAAGAAATTTCAAATCAAATTTATTTTTTTAAATAATAATAATAATTTTATTTGAAGACACAAACAGCTGAGCTATATATAAAATTAAACGTACTTACTAATTTGTATTCAAGACATCAAAATAAGTCACATCCGGAAATATATATGTATACGTATATATTGTTCTCTTTGTCTTACACACAGACATTCTTGGACATGATTGAAGTTAAGTCAGTGATTGAGTCGAGTGTCACGTGTATTCTAAAAAAGGTGTTAAAATTATATGTTTTTTAAGCTCTATAAAAAAATTTATTTAATTCATTTTTATATTATTTTTAAATTCGTTTTTTTTTTTATTCATTTGATATTTAAATAAAAATATTTTTTTGAGTTTAATGGTCTTAATTTAAAAGAAATATTCATGTAAAAAAATGGCCTAAGTGATGTAAAACTCGCTCGAGTGAGTAAAAGCGTTGATCACATCAAAGGATTTTGGACTGGGAAAGTTACGAGTTAGGAACTTGATCGCAATGGTTTGTCAATTATAATTGATTAAATTACCGTTGGCATGGACAAGAACAAAGTAAATAGCTATACTTGTGGAGGTGTTCCCTACCTTCAGGCTACCTAATCCAGACTTTGGCATAATTCCTTGGAAAAAGTGTCAAGTGTCTTATTTTGAGTATTACCATAATTTTCGTAGGAAAAGTGATACCAAGAAGGCTTAGCTTTTTCATTTTATTGGATCAATTATTTATATATCTATGGAAAATCCTTAACAAAGTACAGTGAAGTCTCTTTATGAAAATAATCAAAACTTGTCATTTACCCCCCCCCCCATAGTTGGTATTGTTTTACAAATTCAGGTGTAGTAATGAAATTTCAAGAAATTGTAATATGAATTTTAAAGTAATTAAATATTTGTGGGATTTTAAACAAATTGAAACACCTGTTACAAAATAAAATTTAACGACACCTGACTAATAAATTCATTCATTTTAAGACAGACATAGCCAGAACTTTTTCATAGTAAAAAAAAAAAATTTGGTTTCGATACAATTCTAAAAACATTTGGTTTTTCCAGATATCTTAAACAGGATAAAATGTGGAAAAGTATATAAATTTAAAGTAGTTTTCTCGGATCTTACATTCACAGGTTTAACTATAATTGAGTATATTTGTATTTCCGTTACTTTTGTAACTCAAAAACTTTTCTCAGATGAATTATAATATCTATTCCAAAAAGAGCCAAATCTGCAAAATCCAACCTAAACTAAATTAGGTCGAATTTTGCGAATTTCTAACATGAATAAAATTACCATTATTTCAATTTAAACTTGTTCATTTTTCTATGAGGTTTTTTTTGGGCTGTCCTACATCCTAGATAGACTTGTGAAATTACTGCCATCTATAGTTTGAATTAAAATTAGCACGTTTTCATTATAAAACATTATAAATAATATTTTTATAAAATTAATTTTAATAAGTGAAGAATTGTGATATTAAAATATTTGTTATTTAATTAATATTCATCGCACATAATTAATGGTTTGTTAATTATGACGTAGATTATTATTTTTAATGAATTATTTTAATGTTAAAATATTTTTTATTGATTATTACAAAATATATTTATTGAAAGAGAGTAGTGGATAAATCGGTCATTTTGTTTAATGGCTCAAGAAAATGAAAAATCAAATGTTTATTTTTTAAATCTTCAATTTAAATTAGTTTGGTAAGAAATTGGCACTGAAAAAGCTTTTTATATTTTTAAGCCATAATTGCCGTTTTTGAGTGCTTATCGAATATGATTAACATTATAATCCTTCGACATTGGATACTAAGAAACCATAGTCTGTTTTTAAATCGATAAGTTTTTACGAATTGAATTGATTTTTTATTGATGGAAAAATGAATTTTCTTATCTAAGTTGAGTTGACATTAAGCAAAATAGCCAATTACCAAACGCCTACAATAAATATAAATTCTAAAACACTTGTTTTTTTTTCTTTCAAGGTGTACAATATTATATAATTGTTTAATTCTATGAATTCCCAAAAATTTCGATACACACCTAGTTTTATTTCTGGTAAACAATTCTCTTTTGACTAATAATTTCTACAAATTTATAAGAACAAAGATTAGAAATCAAGGTGGAATTCCCAAATTATTTTCGATTTTATTGGACAATTAAAAAATTTTCGATTTAGCTTCCAAAAATATATAAAGTTAGAGGTTCGAAGGCGATTAGATACCGCCCTAGTTCTAACCATAAATGATGTCCCAGCTGTTTGCTTATTTAAATGGGCTCAATAGGGAAACCAAAGCTTTAAGGTTCCGGGGGAAGTATGGTTGCAAAGTTGAAACATAAAAGAATTAAAGGAAGGAAAACTTCCTGGAGAGAAGCATGCAGCTTAATTTGACCATATGTTGTAAGCATTGATAGATTGAAAAAGGTCTTTCTTGATTCTGTGGCCTGTTGATCGATCATAAAAATTTTACAATCTTATAAAAAAAAAACTTTCCTGAACATCGTGGGCGGGCACGATGTCTTGGACTTTGATTAAGCTACCGGAAGGGTCATCCTTTTCTAACGCATCGAATTCAAATATGTCTCTTTTAAGATAAGAAATAAATAAATAAAATTATTTGCAACAGTTTAATATGTGATAATTATTTATTTTGAATAAAAATAATGGCATCTAAATAGTCATAGCAAATAAATATGCAAATAAAAATAAAAAGGCGTAAGCAATAAATAAGTATTTAACGATTTATTTGTTTATTCAAATATAAATAAATATAATTGGAACAATTATAACCGTTTTAAAAATATTTTATATCAACTATTTTTTTTATATTATTATTTTTATTTTGTCACAAACACACATCCATATTCGACTTCCATTATTTACAATTATGGATGCATTACGATCGTTCTTTTTACCGACCTTAGGAACGATTTCAAGAAAATCAGTTTTCTTAGAATCTTCACTAAATGTAGAAACTTATTTTTTCATCAATTTACAGCAGTAAATTTTCAAAAAATTATCTGTTAAAGATTGATTTAAAAATCATTAATTTGTATATCGATTTTATCGAAATTCGTTTAATTATTAAAAATGAAAATAGTTTATGATTGTTTTCCAAAAATCAAACTAAATAAATCCAATATTTGGATGAAAAAATAGTATTTTGAATAAGAGAAAAATTTTCAAATGTACGTTTCAAAAATATGTTTCATTTCTATGGAAGTTTCATTTCTATGCAACGATTTCCGAGAACCAATTACATATTGGATTATTTACAAATATTATTATTTTATCAATTATTTTTATTTACGAATTAAAAATGTATTATAATTCATTTATATCCTGATTAAAAATAAACATCAACAAATTACTTAATTCGATTTTGATTTTAAAATCGCAAGGCGTTATTTATTTTTTATTAACAAATTTATTATTAAACTATGATTATAAAATAAATACCGGTATTAAGTAATAATTTTAATTGTAGAATTACTCTGTACATGGTTTAGTATCCAAAGGCTTTGTGGTTTTTCTCTCCCAATCACGTTTTCCTTTTCACGGTCCGTCTCCAGATCTGTCCTAGACGATCTTTTTTCTTTGCCCCTAAATGAATCACTAGAAAGTTCTGTTCAGGGCTGTTACTCACCGATCTCCAAACATTTTATCATAGCTCTTGATGGGTCATTTCCAAAATAATCGCGCGGAAGATTGTTTTAGGTTAGCATATGTGAAGGTTATCAGTAATGTGGTCTTGCAGGTTTCATAAAACGAGTACAAAGAGTGAATATTCCTGTTCGTTATTTTTATACAATTGTTTATTTACCTGGAAGAAATCTATGAATGCATTAAATATTCGTATCTCTAAAGCTTCGCTGGGATTTCCATCTTGGACTGTTATACTCCCTCAATTCGAAAGTCCACTTTGCTATTGATTCGCATTTCTTAAGCAGATGGATTTGTTCATAAACTCCTGTCATTTTTCTTGTCCATGATTTTGATAAAATATTTATCAGATTACCGTGATTTATTTTCTAAAACTCTATATACAATTCAAAAACATACAACCTGATTTTACAATATGATTCATCCGTATAAAGACCTGTATATGCAGTGTTACCTACTATAAATAAAAAAAGTGTTTATTCGATAAATTAAATCTCCTATTTCAAATTCCTCCCACGCCTAACTCAAGAATAATCACATTTTTATAAATTAAGAAATTTTTTATAAATTTTGTTGAGTTCAGCAAAAAATTTTTATTATTATTATTTTTTATTTTCTTTTTTTAAACAAACCAAAGATTGTGGATTCTATTGCGTATAAAAATATAATATTATACAGGACGATTTTGCACTGATCAAGAATTAATCCAAGACTTTGGTCAAATCAATTTTGGCAATTTTAATGGTTACCCAAGCTTTGTTGAAGACACTAAATTCAGTCCGATTATTGTATGCACTCGGTTTATTGAAATAATATCTCAAAGTAATTTTAAACATTAGCATTCATAAAATACCATAAATATACAGTCTATACAATTATAAATACATATATAATAATATATATTACATATTTATATATATAGATAGCATATTAGCTAAATTTGAGCTGAAGTTGTGGCAAATCTAAGCAATTTATCAAAAATGTTTTGAATAAAAGTTTTCCGTCTTTGCATTAACTGTGTTTCCTATTAACATTTTTAAGCATTTTCTTACTTCTCTCCCAAAATAAATAACAGGTAATGACGCAAGATCGCGCACAATAAACCTAAATTGAGGTGGATGTGTTAGCTGGACCCAAAGTATCGCCTGGATACTTAAATCACAGACTGAGAGCATATGGGCTAAAAATTTTCGATGTATTTACTGTAATCGGATAATCGCATGAAATAATTTTCCAATACTTTTTAATTTTTTTGGAGATTGTATTTTTGAGCGAATGATTTTAGAATCAACTTTATTTGATAAATCTTACACAGCTATTTACTATTTAGTTAATAAGTACAGTAACATCTATTAGTCATCTAAGTTTCAAGTCGCCTCACTTAGAATTCAAATAATTATTGATATAAATGATGCTAATAACATAATCCATTATGTTCTCATATTTTATTATCTCAAAATACCCCCCAGTCTTCCTCTCAACTCCCATTGACTCCCGGACTCAATCTTTAGTAATTATTATATTTTCATTTATTTTTATTATTAAATGTTTATTTTAAAAAAATTGTTGTCATTCTTGGAAATTTTATGTTAAATAGAATTTATTTTCTTATTTAAATTGTCACGTTTAAATTAGTCAATCGAAAACCTAATGTTTCAAGGCTCCTGAGACGTGGCTGGGGTACAATGTATTAGCCATTACATTACTTGTGGAAAATTTAATGGAAAAAAACTGATGTGATTTGTTTCGTTCTTACGGAAACAAATGGAAAAAAATTATATTCCCATTATTAACGGAATTAATTTGTAGCGAATACTTATGGGCCGTTTCGGTTTTAATCAAAACCTACTATTTTTTGGAATTAAGTGAATTTTAACCTATAATTAATAATTTAAAAATTTCGAGCTTAAGAAATTATTATTTTCAACATGAGTATTGAATTATCGCCACTAGTACTGCTCAAGGCTGCCTCGTAGAGCTAGCTGTAAATTGGTTATGACAATTTATGCACAAACACATTGGAAAAATCCAAGATTAGCCTTAAAAAATCGTGAAACAGTATTCATAACTTTATTTTAAAAAACCAGTAAATTTTATTCATTTGTTCAAAAGCCCCATGCATTAATTGGCTTATTTGCTCAAAAGTCCCAGGTGAGCAAATAAGCCAAAATAATTAATAAGCTTACCAATTGATGAGCCTATCAAGTTTAAAACAAAAATAATTGGAACCATTTAAGAGAAATTTTCTATTCCTCTTGCCCAAAACTCTCCTTTCAGACAAAAGCTATTTTGATAAACTTAGCACTTATTCCAAATTTGACAATAATTGTGGATGGCATCTTTTTAGTAATTCATAAAAACTCATTAGGCTCAAAAACTTTGAAAATTTGACTCAGAAACATTATTTCATTTGACTATTGATAAATAAAGTAAAAAATAATTGTATTTTATCAAAAAACTGTACCCCCTACAATACGTAAATAAAAAAATTATGCAAATTAGATTTCAAAAATAAATAAAACTAGTGATTGGGTCGCGTTACCCAAATTCGATATGACATAACGGTTTATATATGTGAATCAAAAATAATAACTAACAATAAGTTTTATTAAACCCATATCAAAATCAATAAATTTTAATATGCAAATTAGTGTTGTTTGATCGCATTTATTTTGTGGCTTCAGCAACAAAAAGTATTCACCCTAGTCACTTTTGTATCATTGATACAAAAAAAGCCCATAAAATCGATATTTGTAATAAATTTTCAAAAAAAAAAATTTACATTTGAATTAAAAATTAATCAATTTTGAATTATATGAGATTTAAATCAAAAATTTATTTGTACATTTTGGATTAAAAGGGTATCGTATTGGATCGAATTAGATTGAATTCAATCATTGTGTTCACCTTTTTTTAACGATCGATAAATATCCATTTTATGTAAATTTGAGCAAATTAATTTTATGTAACCAATACTTTTTTATGGTTATCGGTTGAAACACGATTTTATTTCAAATGAATTGATTTTTAACGGTATCGGGGAGTATCGATAATTAACTGTATTATCATAGCGTTATAGTTATTTTAGAATTTTTTTTTGTGGAAATTGAAATACTCATACTTAGTAAAGTAGCCTTTATATATAGAAATATTTTTTTGTCATTTATAAAAATGGTGAAAGGCAATTTTCTTATGATTGTCTTAAAAAACTGTAAATTATTAATTGAAGATTTAACAAAAAGAAAATTATGTCAATTCGTTTTATTATCAAAATGAAAATTTATTTTTGATATTTTAAAATCTTTTTCTCGTGACCTGACGAAGTAAAAAATAACGAATTAGAAAACTGAAGCAATGAAATTACTTTTGTATTTCTACGTTTGGAAAATTAATGGAAGGTCCACAATGAATCTTATCCTTTTTTAATTGTACATCTCTCAATCAATTGAGCCCGAATCCACCCATGGGAACGTCCTTAACTCTGTGTATGATAAAATGCCTCTAAACAAAATTTGTTAGACACGGATGGTGTAGGTTTTTTATAATTGAAAGAATTTTTAAAATCAATTGAGTACTTCCAACGATTGTCTCTAAAATCTATTTGAATGTAAATATAAGCAATATTTATTAACATCACAAAACAATTTTGCATTCAGAACATAATCTGTATTATTTGCAAAATCTATTATTGGCATGAACTTTGCGAAACGTTGATAATAATAATAATAATAAAAGAAAACAAATATTCGCACTATCCAACTGATTTACAAATTTTGCCAAATTTTTTGTACTTGTCAACTTAGCTTTTGTATGTCATCTTGGCGTTATAAAACTTGTGTTCAAAAATCAATAGCCGATGTATTTGTGTTAACTTTTTTGGGTTTACTCCTCATAAATACGATATGTCAGAGGGTATAATAATTTGAGTCTAAAGTTTGTAACGCTACCTAATATTGACCGCACAAACAAAATTTTGGCATGGTGTTTATAGAAACCAAGCTGAAATTTTGCTGACATGTTCTGTACTTAGTGAGTTTAAGTTCGTGAATTAGCAAAATTGGTGCTTTTGGTGCAATGGTTTTAAGACCCAACTCTTAAACGATAAATTATATAATCAATAAATTTTATTGTATTTTATTTACAACTATATAAACTGGATATTTAGAGTATTTTATCAATGCTTATGATTAAAAAATAGTTGATATTAAACCACTTATCGATTGTCTAAGGAATTTTCTTGATTCTCAACTTAATCTTTACAAAAATTTTGATTAATAGAGATAAAAAATTTTTGTTTCCAATGAAACAATGAGAGTCCATTGTTGACATTGTTGAAAACAGATTTATTTCAATTATAACAAAAACGGATTTTCACCAAGTCTATAAAAATTTTCCATGAAAGAACAAAACGCTTTTAACTGTAATTTACATATAAAAGAAAATTTCATTAAATTTGATAAAAAGAAAAAGGTGCATTACAGATTGACCAGAACCCGGACTAAAACTCAATTTAGTACACAAATAAACAAAGCAATTAATTAGAATAAATTGTAAAGTGAATTAGAAAACAAATGTAATGAATTACAATACTAAATTACATACTATTTTGCCATTATGATTGGTTGAATCGATACGATGGACTCCACCTTCTGTGGTTTGGGATTGCGTTCACATTGGTTGAACATACAACTGAATTACATTGAATTCGTAGTGGAACAGCCAACACATGACGATGCTGTTGTACTATGTGCTGTTCAAATATCATTTTAATTCATCGTGTTGTATTCCATCACACTTTTGTACACATTGTACATGATATTGTTATCCTTGTTTGCACACTGAGTTGACGTAATACCACTAGTTCTTCTTTTTTTTTTTGTATACAATGTTTTTATTAACGATATGTTGTATCATGTGTTTTTTGTTTGCCTGTGTGGCGGTTGAAACACGTGCTCATGTCACACCAAAATTCGTCATGTCTTAATCGTATCGATTATTTAAGCAAACTTGCCAAACAAGAAATCGTGTTTGTCAATCATTTTGGAATGTAGTCCGATGTTTTGCATAATATAGGGCAGACAATGAACTTCCGTTGCTCGCACTATAAGGAATTCCCCCCCCCCTATGTTTGAATAAGTTTATTTTAAAAAAATTTCAGTTTTTCTTCACGTGCCCTAAGTCGAAATGTAAATACTTATTTTTTTTGATAATCGTACACAAATTCGGAAATCGCAGCGAGATTGCCCCATTATGCGATTTATGTGAGATTTTGATTAACTACGTTGCCAAATATACTGAAATCCTAAAATAAACACTTAAGGTTTTTGTCGAATATGTTTATTTACGTAAAACTTTCATTTCAAAACGAATTAAATTGTAAAATACACCAAAAAAATCGTGTATTTTCTAAATGTTAAATATGAAAAATTTGGATCAGTTTGGTTTCCCCTTGCCTTCATATGCCCCCATTCTATTATTTTGACTTATTCTGTACAATGTAGTGTTTAAAAAAACAGATAGAATTGCAGATAATCAAATTTGATTATATTTGTTATAAGCTCCGGCCATGTAGACATGTCCGTATAAAATAATATGTATATATATCTTAAGTGAAAATATTTAGTACAATTAAAATGCCATAAAATGGTATAAACAATAATTAAATAACAATGTCTATAACAATAAATATGACTGTATTATAATAACATTAAATTATGTATTTGATTTACAATTTATTTTAATAATAAACTTGTATATTGTATGTACGCATGCTTACACATACGATACGATATACGATATACGATACGTTACGTTACGATACATACACTGTGACTGACTTATGATAATACGGACTTTACAAAAGAGTACAATTATTATTTTCAATGCGTTTGAATTATGTTTGAAAAAAAATAAAATAAAACAAAATTATTTATACTTTTGACTTGATTTAAACGCGTGCTTTGAATTATTTACTGCCATATACGATTGAAACTTTGAAATTTAACTTTCATAAACAGAATTTCAATTGCGGTTTTCGTGTCCTGCTTGCCCACAGTAAAAAATTTTAAGTGTTAGAAACGGTCCACATAAAATTAAATGTTAATTATCAAAACATGTTGATGAATGAAGAATGACTTAAAAGTCATGGTAACACAAAATCAGTATTAACTCAATTATTATTTGATTTTCAATACAGAGATTATTAATGCTTATAAGGTAAAATAGTTTATTTGATTAAAATTTCATTCAAGTACTAACAAACTCTTAAACTTCAATAAAAGTTGATATTTTTTATGTATCAAACTTATTATAGGAACAAGTGAGGCTTTTCATTGTTAAAAATCAAGTAACATATAAAAAGTGACAAATTTATACTCAAAAATTTTTCACACAGCCCTGGTTTTGATGCAAATACACACAAAAAATAATTAAAATTTATATTAACAAATACTACTACTAAATTATATAAAATCCAGTGTATACATGGAAGTATGTTGAGGTTTTACATTGCATTATTGTTGTTGAAAAATGTTTGAGTATTAGAGAGAGTATTGAGTTTAAAGTCGCAATTGCAGTCGTCACAAAACAATAACATTATATTAGATATGTGGCCACACCTTTCTCAACAGAGATATTCGACTCATATATATATTAAATGTTTATGCATATTTATACCGAGTGTTCACTATGTATTTGACCTATTTTTACGTAGTCATAAAGTTACCAAATACTATATGTATTTCCTAGCTGTTTGGCCTCCGATTTGGCTCACTTTAATGTAATATTAATTAGCTTACGATGCCAGTCAGAAGGCATTTGTTCAGGGGAGATAAGTCTGATTCATTATAGGAATCGATAAGAAAGGTCCAGAATGTCCCCACTTGCCAAGAAACTACTGTCCTTCATTATTAATCTCACTAGCATACTACCATAAAATTTTGATATTAGTTAAGGAAGTTCCCTCGCGCAGATAATAGAAAAAATTTGGAAAACAGTTCACCCTAAAGGATATCCCTGCAACTTCAAGCTAATTCCATACATAAGCACTTCAAATTTAATATATTACAATGTTTTTGAGCTTAACATTTTGTTTTTGAGCTTTGATGTTAAAAAAACACTTGTTCCCGAATATATTTCGTTAACGATATCTCTCAAATGAATCAACTGATTTTCACGTTCTTGGCGGCGATCGATTAGAGCTAATTAATTTTTTTTCTATTACTATCAAATTTTTATGCTCATATCTTCGACCAGTATTATAAAACACAATGTATATTGCATTTAACAGGTATTAAAAGTGTGTTTTAAATGAATGAATTTAAATAAAACACATGTATATATATATATATATATAAAATAGATGTAATTATTATAAAACCAGAGAGTACTTTAAATTTATTAAATAATGGATCAAAAAATCAAAGTTCAGAAAATATCCCTCATTAAAATTGTACGTCGCGTCGCGTCGGCGCACATTACCAACAATCTTTTATTTCACATTCATGTATATACGTACTTATGTTTGTCATGTGAGTTTTTAACCTGCATTTCCATAATGAGAAACGTTTTCGATTAGCTACCTTATAGGCGTTAAAGTTTACCATCAAAATTTTACGAAGTTTGGTATAAAGGTTTGATAAACGAAAAATATTCCCTCTAGAAAATAGCATTGAGCGCAGAATACGCTCACATTTTACAGAGTTTTGGTTAAACCTTGTTAGCCAACATTGGCTTTGATGAACGTTTAGATATATGAACTTTATGTCTCATTAGATGGTCAAAACTGCTCCAAACTTGATAGGGATAGTGTGGTTTGTTCTTTGGACCAATATTGACTTTTATATTTTAGGCAAAAGAAGTTAGATTATCTAATATTTTATAAGGTTTAGGTACCCAACCAATAAGCGAAAGCTGGGTTAAATAAAATATCGGAGAACCTCAGATATCCTTCAGTATTGGTCCAATTTTGTGCTAACATAAGACGATACTCCACTTTAATGCATCTTGGATTTCTTCTTCCTTGGACCTCTTAATGCTGGTACCAGCTGCCTGGACTCCTAGTCTTATTATTTGCTGATATCCCAAAATTACTTCAGTAGACGATGTCTAGCTATTAATAAAATATATAAAGTTATATTAAGTTTAGTCAAAAATTTTAAACACTTATATTCATGCCATTAACAAAAGTTTGCTCATTGATTTCTTCATTTTCGCAATATTTATGAACGGACTTAAATATTCAAAAATTGTTGAGAGGGGGCATTGAGTAATATTTTCTCCATTTTTGGTTGCATTTCCAAAAAAAAAAAAAAATTGCTTTAGGATTTGAAGCAAATGAATTTGCTAATATATATTTCGAAGACGTATCTACTAACTCAAAATTAATCCAAAAAATAGTAATTGCCACAATCTTTTTGAATCTTTGGATCTAATATTTGGGGGTCTACTGCAGTATGACATTACATTTTGAATATAATAATAATAATAATAATAATAATAATGTTTACACAGGTCAATGAGTACCTTCATTCTGATGAACACACAAAGAATTAACATAATATTGAGAGATAGAAGAACAATATGTGTATTTCTAGAAAATTGCCGGAAATAGGTGCAGTTTTTTTAGTCACTTTCAATGATTTCGCCGTTAAAATCATTTTTTTGTCTTGTTTTATTGTTCAATGTTTTATATGTATTATTTTTTTGTTTTTATTTTTAGTCTTTTTTAAATAATTAGTTTTTTTTCAAAACAATTGCTTTTTATAATAATTTTTTTTTTTATTTTGTTTTGTTTTGTTTCGACATCATTTCCGACCACAACCTTAATTTTTGAATTTAATTTTAATTTCCTAAAAAAAAAAATTATATGAATATCAACATTTTTTTTTTATAAGTAACAATTTTTAATCGATTTGAATGCCTAAATACGTATTTCAATCTGCAACGTCTAAAAGTCCAGTAGGTTTTTCGGAATGAATAATTTTTTCTCTTCGAAGATTCTAAAAAAAAATATATCATTTCCTTTTTCGGAGCCATAAAAATTTCGATTGTATATACAAATTTCGAACTGACTGGAAAAATATTTTATTTAATTGTAATGGAAAAATCATTTATAACATTGATAATATGAAAATTATTTTCTGCGCGGAAAATGAATAAACTTTAGCGTATTATGATCCAAAGATTTCAAAAATAACGATTTATTTAATGCATGGTTTTTGAGATATCGCGCAAAAACTGATCCACAGGTGGATTTCCAAATTGAAAAGCAAAAGTGAGCATTTTTATTACCAACTGTTGATTTTAATTGAAATTTTATATTCAGAATATTAATAGGGTTCTTTGAATTTACAATAACAAAAAAGTTCGAAAAAAAAACAAAACCAGAACATTGTGTTTTTCAGATTTTTGAATGGTTTTGCATTGATAATTAGAAGACAAAAACAAACTAGACATAAAGGAGGGTGGTATCTCTTCTTATATATTCGATAAATAAAACTATAATTAATTAATGGTAATTATTAAGTTGTATATTTATTTAAAATAGAATGGTTGCGTTCACCAGAGTTATCACATAGCATATACTACAATACGACAAACATTATTTTTTATTTTATTTAAAAAAGCAAGTATTTTAAAGCAATTATGGCAATAAGCTTATGGCACATGGTGTTCTGTTCTTATCAATGATTATAATTGTCTGGTGAACGCACCCAAAATATATATATATATATATATTTATATAACGATGTTAAAGGTTAGTGAGCCGGTGGTATTTGGAACAATTCGAATTTTTAAATCATTTAGAATACTCAAATAATTGAGGAAATCCATTTAAATTCCAGTCTAAAGTAACGAAGAAATTTAAAACATTGATAAAATTTTGGTATAGGTTTTTCATAGATTCATAGGTATCTTTTCTTTTTGAAACATCAAGGATTTTCCACTAGGTAACTTTGCTTTTCTCGAGTTTTACTTACATGAAAAGCGATCTAATTTTTCCAACATTAAAATTGAACACACGCAATATAAACTGAAACTTCATTGTAGGATGCCTTTACAAAGGCGTACACTCACACATTCTACTCCTGTAATAAACACTGTATAATGCATTCTATCTCATTATTTCGCCTGTTATATCCTATAATAATATGTGGCTGTTTATTGTCGCTTTTTCATTGCATCACGTTTAAAATCAAAACGATACTAAAGAAGTTACATTTTAAAAAGTTTCAATTAGACTTATCCTATTTGTCTTCAAAGTATTCTTAAATTAACAAAAAATTAGAATTGCTATTATCCTCTGGTGGTAGGTAATAGATTGGTAATTAAAATTGGATAAAAATTTTGGACGACCAGCTCACACGTATAACCATAAAGGTTTCAATTAAAGAGGTGAAGTTATTTAGTTTGAAACAGATTGATTCAAAGTTGTGTGTGTATTTTTTTTTAAGTATTTGTTTGTTTTTTCAAAAATAAAATTAACAAAACAATAAAAAATAAAATAAATAAAAAAACGATCAGAATTAAAATGAATTCAAACTAAGAATACTGAACTTTCAGTATTCACAGTATTTATTCTCTTCTCTTATTATAACAACATAGTCAGATAAAAATCCAGTATTATTTTGCATAGAAGTTCACACTAGGTGGTCACTGTGTGTGCTCTGGCTGGCTGTGCTGACTCTGATTCTGTTGCTGATGCTGACTTCAGCTAGCCTGTATTGCACTTCTTTTCTATATGCTAAAAACTAAAATCTGATTTAAAATATATATAATAATAATAAATACTATGCTTCAGTCATATACTATAGAAGTGTTTCCATGAACGGCGTCTACAAACTATAATAATTATATAATTAATTAATTATTAATAAATGGAAATTACTAGTTGGATTTTATTATTTTGTGAAATCCATTTAAAATAAATAATTATAGAAAATTTTAATTTTGTTTAATTTTCACTTTAAAAATTGCACTTGACAAACATATTTCATATTATATATTTCAAGATAGTAAGGGTCTGGTCTTGACTTTTCATAGAAGGATGCGTGTAAAAATTGAAAAGTATGACCTAAAATTAGTGTGTTTCAAAAAAAAGTTCACTCAAATCGGCCAGAACTTAGCGAAGATATCGAAAAAATGAATTTTGTGAATCTAATGACGTCATCAAAACCACAAAAAATTAATTTAGCTCTATTATCCTCAATTTTTACCCAATTTTGACAAACAAAGCATGTAATCCAACTAAATTTGGGTCAAAGTTTTCAAATATTTTATCAAAATAAGCATATCTATAATATATTTCAAGATTGGTATTGACTTTTCATAGAAAGGTTAAAGTTATAGAATCGATAGTGTAAAAATTGAAAAGTATGACCTAAAATTAGTGTGTTTCAAAAAAAAGTTCACTCAAATCGGCCAGAATTTAGCGAAGATATCGAAAAAATGAATTTTGTGAATCTAATGACGTCATCAAAACCACAAAAAATTAATTTAGCTCTATTATCCTCAATTTTTACCCAATTTTGACAAACAAAGTATGTAATCCAACTAAATTTGGGTCAAAGTTTTCAAATATTTTATCAAAATAAACATATCTATAATATATTTCAAGATTGGTATTGACTTTTCATAGCAACGTTAAAGTTATCGAATCGATAAAGTAAAAATTGAAAAGTATGACCTAAAATTAGTGGGTTTCAAAAAAAAGTTCATTCAAATCGGCCTGAATTTAGCGAAGATATCGAAAAAATGAATTTTGTGAATCTAATGACGTCATCAAAACCACAAAAAATTAATTTAGCTCTATTATCCTCAATTTTTACCCAATTTTGACAAACAAAGCATGTAATCCAACTAAATTTGGGTCAAAGTTTTCAAATATTTTATCAAAATAAGCATATCTATAATATATTTCAAGATTGGTATTGACTTTTCATAGAAAGGTTAAAGTTATAGAATCGATAGTGTAAAAATTGAAAAGTATGACCTAAAATTAGTGTGTTTCAAAAAAAAGTTCACTCAAATCGGCCAGAATTTAGCGAAGATATCGAAAAAATGAATTTTGTGAATCTAATGACGTCATCAAAACCACAAAAAATTAATTTAGCTCTATTATCCTCAATTTTTACCCAATTTTGACAAACAAAGTATGTAATCCAACTAAATTTGGGTCAAAGTTTTCAAATATTTTATCAAAATAAACATATCTATAATATATTTCAAGATTGGTATTGACTTTTCATAGCAACGTTAAAGTTATCGAATCGATAAAGTAAAAATTGAAAAGTATGACCTAAAATTAGTGTGTTTCAAAAAAAAGTTCACTCAAATCGGCCAGAATTTAGCGAAGATATCGAAAAAATGAATTTTGTGAATCTAATGACGTCATCAAAACCACAAAAAATTAATTTAGCTCTATTATCCTCAATTTTTACACAATTTTGACAAACAAAGTATGTACTCCAACTAAATTTGGGTCAAAGTTTTCAAATATTTTATCAAAATAAACATATCTATAATATATTTCAAGATTGGTATTGACTTTTCATAGAAACGTTAAAGTTATCGAATCGATAAAGTAAAAATTGAAAAGTATGACCTAAAATTAGTGGGTTTCAAAAAAAAAGCTCACTCAAATCGGCCAGAATTTAGCGAAGATATCGAAAAAAATGAATTTTGTGAATCTAATGACGTCATCAAAACCACAAAAAATTAATTTAGCTCTATTATCCTCAATTTTTACCCAATTTTGACAAACAAAGTATGTACTCCAACTAAATTTGGGTCAAAGTTTTCAAATATTTTATCAAAATAAACATATCTATAATATATTTCAAGATTGGTATTGACTTTTCATAGAAACGTTAAAGTTATCGAATCGATAAAGTAAAAATTGAAAAGTATGACCTAAAATTAGTGGGTTTCAAAAAAAAGCTCACTCAAATCGGCCAGAATTTAGCGAAGATATCGAAAAAATGAATTTTGTGAATCTAATGACGTCATCAAAACCACAAAAAATTAATTTAGCTCTATTATCCTCAATTTTTACCCAATTTTGACAAACAAAGTATGTACTCCAACTAAATTTGGGTCAAAGTTTTCAAATATTTTATCAAAATAAACATATCTATAATATATTTCAAGATTGGTATTGACTTTTCATAGAAAGGTTAAAGTTATAGAATCGATAGTGTAAAAATTGAAAAGTATGACCTAAAATAAGTGTGTTTCAAAAAAAAGTTCACTCAAATCGGCCAGAACTTAGCGAAGATATCGAAAAAATGAATTTTGTGAATCTAATGACGTCATCAAAACCACAAAAAATTAATTTAGCTCTATTATCCTCAAGTTTTACCCAATTTTGACAAACAAAGCATGTAATCCAACTAAATTTGGGTCAAAGTTTTCAAATATTGTATCAAAATAAACATATCTATAATATATTTCAAGATTGGTATTGACTTTTCATAGCAACGTTAAAGTTATCGAATCGATAAAGTAAAAATTGAAAAGTATGACCTAAAATTAGTGTGTTTCAAAAAAAAGTTCACTCAAATCGGCCAGAATTTAGCGAAGATATCGAAAAAATGAATTTTGTGAATCTAATGACGTCATCAAAACCACAAAAAATTAATTTAGCTCTATTATCCTCAATTTTTACCCAATTTTGACAAACAAAGTATGTACTCCAACTAAATTTGGGTCAAAGTTTTCAAATATTGTATCAAAATAAACATATCTATAATATATTTCAAGATTGGTATTGACTTTTCATAGAAACGTTAAAGTTATCGAATCGATAAAGTAAAAATTGAAAAGTATGACCTAAAATTAGTGGGTTTCAAAAAAAAGCTCACTCAAATCGGCCAGAATTTAGCGAAGATATCGAAAAAATGAATTTTGTGAATCTAATGACGTCATCAAAACCACAAAAAATTAATTTAGCTCTATTATCCTCAATTTTACCCAATTTTGACAAACAAAGTATGTACTCCAACTAAATTTGGGTCAAAGTTTTCAAATATTTTATCAAAATAAACATATCTATAATATATTTCAAGATTGGTATTGACTTTTCATAGAAAGGTTAAAGTTATAGAATCGATAGTGTAAAAATTGAAAAGTATGACCTAAAATTAGTGTGTTTCAAAAAAAAGTTCACTCAAATCGGCCAGAATTTAGCGAAGATATCGAAAAAATGAATTTTGTGAATCTAATGACGTCATCAAAACCACAAAAAATTAATTTAGCTCTATTATCCTCAATTTTTACCCAATTTTGACAAACAAAGTATGTAATCCAACTAAATTTGGGTCAAAGTTTTCAAATATTTTATCAAAATAAACATATCTATAATATATTTCAAGATTGGTATTGACTTTTCATAGAAAGGTTAAAGTAAGTGAATCGATATGTAAAAAATTGAAAAGATTGACCCAAAATTAGTGGGTTTCAAAAAAAAGTTCACTCAAATCGGTCAGAATTTATCGAAGATATAAAAAAAAATGAATTTTGTGAATCTTATGACGTCACCAAAACCACAAAAAATTAATTGTAATAATGATAGTTATTAATGATAGTTAGAAGAACTTTTATGACTGTGTACGTGATTAATTTCGATGATGCCAGTAATAACAATTGTTTAACATTCTGCCGCTGGTAATGTAGACACTTGGTAATATATTTATATATAATTTTATAGTTGTATGAGTATCTATCTTTATCTAATATTCAATTCAATGTTGAATGTAATTAACTGTCTCATTTTAACAATGCATGTTTATTTAACTCATTTATCCAGTAAATAAATTGTCTTTTACTCAATCGTTTTGTTTTGTTTTGTATTTTTTGTATTTTTTTTTTTTATTTATTTTGCTAGTTTAGTTCACGGTAATGCTTCGTTTCGTTACAATCTTACACCCCTTTATCGTATACGAATGCTAAAATCCATTCATATTTGGGTAATAAGGTTGTCTACGAAGACCGATTTAGAATTTACATAATTTAATATTAGACCAGGCTTAGATTGATTAGTGGTCAATAGCGGATTTACGAGTTTTAGTATTAGTCCAAAAATCGATTAGATTAACCTTTTATTTAAGAATATTTACAAAAATTATTCCTAGATTTCTGGTCAATATTCCTAGATTTCTGGCAGACATTCTTTTCAATTAAATGTTTCATGATAATTCAAAATTACAAAATATACCATTTTTATAGTGTTTTTAACTCTTCATCATATTTAATTTTGTTTATGTAAGTAAAACTTTCATTTTAAACTGAATAAATTATAAAATACATCAAAAAAATTGTGTAATTAGTTTTATTTTTATTTATATTAGGATATTTGTTTGAAGATTATTTTTCGTGTGAAATTTTTGTTACATTTCTAATCGTCCAAAACTAGTCTACACAATGGAATGAATGACAAAAGTTGCATTAACCGATTTAGATTTTTTCTTGTTTTTGATCAAATTTTTAATAAAAAATTTTCACTTTCCGAAATGTATACAATCGGTGAATACCTACTTTGTCATTTCAGGGAAACAAAATTTTAGCTAAAAATCGGTTACAGATGATTCATTCTTGTGGGTTATGCTCAATCATTTTGCAAATAGAGAATTGTCTACATGAATTTTATAATCAATATTATTTGCATCAGGAAATAAAAAATGCAACACGTCTTGCAAACTAAACTTCTTCAAATCAAAATAGATCAAAATTTTGTATGATTTAAGAAGAAACTTTTCAAAATTTAGACATGTTGTTTTTTTGATTTTCATTATCCTATTGATTGTAAAATCCGATTTGCTACTTTTTTTCCAGTGTAAAAGCTTACAGCGGTTTACTTTTGCTTTGAGAGTTTCATAAAATTAATTACTTATTCACATTTAAGTACAGGATGATTCAGTAAAATTTAAATTCCTTTAAAGCTAGATTCAAAACCATAACAAGTACGTGTTTTGAATGTAGCTACAATTGAAGTGAAAGAAAATTTTAAACGGTCCCATATTTAAAGTGTACCGCAACAAAAAGTGGATTAGTTTTCGGTAGTGATGCGCCGAATCATACTAGACTACAAAATTAGAAATATTTGTACAAAATATACTCAATTATTTACTCAAAATGCCAATAAAAAAGAATTAAACAGATCAATGGATTTTTGCTACACACACCATAAAGTTTAACTTCGTGTGTTGGTTATATAGATTTCTGTATTTTATTTTTTTTAATTTCTGTTTTTAAACCATGGCAATACAGAGACGTTTTATTGCTCTGTTTACAGCCCCCAATGTGTTCAAATGCCAGTGCACAATACTGATTACATTTTCTAAGAATTTATTTGAATTTAATTTAAAAATTTTAATACAATATGGGTTTGGTTTTAACTCGTTTTGAATAATTATCTTCTTTCTATTCTTTATTCTTATTCTTTTTTTGTTTTAGTATCAATTGAGTGTGGTGAAGCACAATACGGAAGCCTAAAAAACAATACGAAACCAAATCATTTTAATCCAAATACTAAAAATATAAATTCTTTGACCTTTGAAACAGTTTTATTAAAATTAATGGTATACACAAATTTTATAGTGAATAAAAACATATTTTAATGTATTTTTAATAATGATTATACCGGGTATTTCAAAAGTTTTATTCAATTTTTTAATAATTACGTATATAATGTACAGTTTTTTGTATTTGGGTATCAAAAATAAATATTCAATTGAGCTTAATTAAAATTAGACATTCTAATTGACTTTAATTCTGTTTACCAATTCATCGAATATATATATATATATATATATATATATATATATATATATATATATATATATATATATATATATATATATATTCAGAAAAAAAATATTACTTCAAAAAAATTTAACTAAAAACTGAATTTATCAAAATAAAAATTAGCGCTTCTAACCACATAAGATGAATAGGAATTTTCTAGGAAATTTTCCAGACGTAGTTTTAAACGACACGAAGTTAAAAAAAAAAATATAGAAGCTTTTTCTTCTCAATAAGCTGCATTAAATTTTCAAAATATCGATATTTGTACACGTAAACAATATGACTCGATAAATTTTAGAAGACAGCGTTTGCATAGATGGCTACTATGGGCTGACTGTTACTCGTACAAATAGCAGTGTTTATAAGTGCATTCAGCATCTTGCACAGATTTATTGCGCTAATACAACTACTATTTAAAGAGCTTTCTATTGTTTCTATCTTAGGTATTGCTTTCTCAATCACTCCGATATAAAAATATCTTTATATAGAATTATTTTTCACTTCTAAGTTAATTTTTCTTTTCTAGTTGGATTTTGCATTAAAAATGAGACCGATTTTACTGACAAAGAAAATATCGATACAAAAAAACTTTTGTATCACACTGTTATGTAAAGTGAATAAATTTTCTTAAAAACAGATCCCTTTTGAATAAAAACAAAATACGTTTGATCTTTTTATGAAGAATGTTTTTTTTTTTGAGACGTTTATCAAAAAAATATTTTTAGAAACCACTTAAAAATAATATTTTGAAACGTAAGTTAGATTATCATTCAATTTGAATTCAATCAGAAGCTATAAACGAACGAACGAACAGTGTTTTTTTTAATTTTTTAGTTTTATACAGAATTACAGATGGCTCAGAACTTAGATGGCTGCAACACATAGAATATTTATTATACTTACTTTCAATTATCCAGAGAGTGGGATGAACTATACTGATTTATAGACTAATGATGCGTTTCGAAGAATCTTTATTTACACTAAATTATGTCTTTTTTTTTAAATAAATTAATTATGATTCATTTTTTGATATTAATTACTTGAATATTCAAATTTATTATCATCATCTCAATGCATGAATCATTTCCTGTTCTTTAAAATCTCAATTGGACGAAATTTACTGTGTATGGTAAAAAATTTTTGTTTTAAATCAACACAAATTCACCCAAAATTAATGTTGATTTTATCAATACGAACAAATTTGTTGAATTTGTGCCAAAAACTCAATTATTATTTGAGTTTCAATAGCGAGGCTTGGTAATGAATTAAAAATAAATAAATATTTAATTCTTATAAGGAAAATTACTTGACTTGATTTAAATTTCAGTCAAATATCAATAGTCTTAAATTGAATAAGATATTTTTATGTGAAAAAGTGAGGATTAATTAAGCATTTTAATTAATTTAAAACACTGTTTTCATGTTAACAATTAAATACCATAAGAAAATTGGAAAATTTAAATCGGTGTTTTTTTATGAAAAATTTATTTAATTGGAATTTGTTGAAGTTTTTTTCTATTCAGCTTCTTTTTACAAACTGCGAAAGCTCTAAATAAAGCCATATATTATATATTGACCCAAGTTTGGGTCAAATTTGTGTATACTCGTCCAAGCCTACAAACTAGTACTGAACGAAGTACCTATAGCGAAAATATGACATTATAATCTTGTGCCTTGCTCAACAATTGAATCTGACCTGAGCTTTGTTAACTGATCCAATACGTCCTTGAATCAAGATTAATGTTAAACCAATATTTGTGATTGAATTTAGATTGTTGACTAATTAATTGAAGCTTGTAGTACAGGCTATGTAATATTCAGTGGAAAATCGAAGCTCAGGTTTCTATTAAAAAAACCAAAGGCTACCTAGTGTTAAGTCTTGTGAGGAACCACTGACATGGTCAACAATCGTGTTTAAATCAAGCTGGGGTAAATATCAAAAAGGCTTCGATTAGATTTCGAAATATTAACCGAATCTTGATAATGGAAATGGGGTTAAAAAAATAATACAGTTTTTCTATGTTCTCAAATTATTTAAAATTGATTGCAAAATTCTATTTTTCCACATTTGATACAAAACCCTGCATCTCCATAGCGTGTATAGAAAGAAAATTGGTATTCTTTGAGGTTTTCCTAAAACCTCATATTCAATTTTGAAGTCTATATTTTAAGACCATGAAATTTCAACTCGCTATATAAATTTTATGCTCAAGATATCGTGATCAAAGCAGTAAAACGAAAATGGACTAATTAGGTGATTCTATAAAGCTTACCATACTTTAGACTAAATTTAATATACCCACTATATATTTCGATTGTAAAAATTAAACTAGATTCGATAATGAATTGATGTCAAAAATATGTTTAGCAATAAAACAAAAAAAAACCAAAATCAAAAAACAAGTTAGTTTGTTGATTGAATACATTTTTGTAGAATTGTTTTTTTGAAAAATAATAAAAATGCAGAATGCCTTTTTTTTATAAATATTGGTTGTTGAATTTAGTTTATACATATATTGAGTTGAAATTATTGAGTTCTCAAAATTACTTTTTGATGAAAGAAGTTGAAAAAAAAAAACGAAAAGAAATCACATGATTATAGACTGAGACACTAAATATCAAATACATTTGGATTCGAAACCAGTTCAATATTGAATTGAATTTAATATCATACAAAAATATTGTAAAAATTGACTTGTAAACTTAATAATTATGGTACATTTCATATTATTTGAACAAACAAACACATTGAAATCGTTATTTTAAAATTATTTTTTACTTATTAAGTCAATCATTTTTAGTTTTTAACGAAAAAACTTTTTATTTTGACTTTTGGGTATTTGTATACTTGTGGAATCAAAAATGCAACACTTTTATCTATTCAAATACTTTTAATACTCGATTATTATATGGTTTTAAGTTGTTTATCAGAATTAATTTTATTTCATTCATTTTAAATTGAATCATTAAATAAACATCATAAAATTAATGTATTTTATAATTTTTAGTAAGCGTTGAAGATTCAGCTCGTTGCGTTTTTTAATTCCACGAGTATATATAGTTTTTTTAATGATTCCAAAGAAGTATAACTTCTGATACACGTACATAAATATACACACCCAATTTTATTAATTTTTCAAATTAAAACTGAGCTTTGTTGACTGTCATGACTATCCTTCTCCAGTCCTTTTATTTATTTTATTGTAATTAATTATTTGCATGCAAATAAAAATTATTTTTTAATGATGCCAAAGAAGTATAACTTCTGGTGCGTGTACGCTATTTTTTTAAAAAATTGATTCGAATTATATGAAATAAACTATAAAATTATTATAAAATCAATAAATATACATTTAACGAAAAAAAAAAAAAAAAATTAAACAAAAATAAATTTAAAACAACAAGAAATAAAATAAAAAATAAAAAAAGAATCAAATCTTAACTCCACAATAACTTATTAAAAATATTTTTTTAAATATAAATTCATCGATATTTTTTGGGGTATTGTAAATGAAATATGAAGACGACAGGTGAAGGGTACGGTAAGCAAGAGGGGAGGTTCTCTACTATAACTCTTGATCAATATATATATATATATATATATATATATATATATATATATATATATATATATTTGTAAAACTATAACTAACTGAGGAGAGAAATATTAAAAATATATTTTTTAATAAAAAAGGGATATTTTTTTTTGGTTGATTTTTGGTCTACACTTTTATTTTTTATTTTTTTTTGAATTGAATAGAAATATTAAAAATAATTTGATTTGGAACATTTATCATACCTGATCAAAAATGTAACAATTTTATATCATTTTTATTTTCATAATCAATTTTAAAAGACAATCAAAGGATTTTTGGTATATCGAAAAAAAATTCAACGAGACAAAATAGTTTATCTGGGCCGGACATATATCTAATTTCTTAAGGATTCTTATCATTCGTCCTTAGGGAACTACCTAAAATCTAAACCTATTAATCCTGTACGCTCATATCTTATCTAGAAAATCTTATCGACACTTGTAGTTTCGAAGAAAGTGCACAATTTCTCTGTTGGGATTTAATGGATAAATATAAAATTTCAGATCCAAACTTCTGGGATATTTCTACCGGTGCAATTACCTTAAATAGGAGTTTTACTCTGCCTTCACTCCCGACCTATAAGAAAGATAATTTAGAAATCACAAGCTATGAATCTGAGTTTCTGCAAGCCACCAATAGTTTGGGGGGCGAGAAAGACATTTTCTTTCAAACTTTACAAAGTAAAATAAGTTAGCTATGCGTTTCCGGGCTTCACTTAACCCACAAAATTGGTAACTGATCTTTAATGCGCGAGGTCTAGAAATATTTATTAATTACTTTTTTAACTAACAGGTGACCTACTTTAGAAAATCTGATGTTGTTGTCTGATTTTCAGATTTTCTGATCAGAAATTCTGAAGCTACTTATCGCGTGCGGGGTCTATATAAAATACGTCTTATTTAGTTACATCAGATTTTCTGATCAGATTGTGTGCGTCCGCTCTAACACACCCTGTAGTAATATGAATAAATGGCAATAAAAATAAAAAATTTGGAATGAAATAATACATCTTTTTAAATGATGGAATGTTGTATTATTTATACTAAAAGTGATTAATCATAAGTACACGATATATGTATATATAATATATATACGTTGAAAAGAGATCAATATATACGATTTGAATACATATTAAATAAGGATGTATATTGTTAATCAGTCGATAAAAAAGGATCTTTCTTACTTTGTGTGTGCTGTTTTGTTTGTAAGATGTTGGAGAACTGAGAACCTTTAGTTTAGAGTTTTTTATGTTTTTTTTCTTTACAAAAAAAACCGTTTCTTTTTCAAAACTCTAAAGCCACCATGTATGCATGGTCATCAGAAAGTAAATCACTTTCTGATTCATCTACAGTTCGTTTATACATTGGCGCCTTGTTAATCCCCTAAACATGGCAACAATACTTTTTATATATAATTTCTATTTCTGATGAAACATTTCATCCAAATTTCAATAAAAAATTTCTCATAGAAGCTTTCAACTTTGTTCTAATCAATTTTTATAAGAAAATATAATTAAAATGGGGTTTTACTTCCGTTCTTCAGACAAACTTATCTATATTGAAGGTTATACCCATATCATTAAATTTTAATTTCCCGCGAAGAAAATTGAAAACTTTCAAAAATCTGGTTATTGGATTTACAGGAAGCTTCCTTGACTACCCTTTCGAGTACGTGAACCGCTTATAACTTTAAAACGACTCGACCGGTTTCATCGCAGTTGGTACCATTCGAAGGACTTGAGCAAACTTAGATTTTTCGATCGATTCGAACTGGTAGATTTTGAGAAATCTCAAAAAAACTTAATGAACATACTTATTTAAAATAATTAAAACTTAAATATATGTTAGTTATTAAAACAATTAAGTATGTTAGTTGTTATAATGATTTGTATTTAGAATAAATTATCATGGATATATTTTGTGGTATTTTGTGATATTAAAATATGAAAGGAACAAAAGAATGATTTGACATTTTAACAGGCAAGCAAGCATTTTGAGATTTTATTTTTTATTTTTTGAAATATTATTTATTTTTAATTTTATTGTAGTTTTGTTGGATTTTGTTGTTTGATTCGTCTCTTTTTGTTGTTATTTCTTTTTAAATATATTAATTTTTATTTTATTTTAATAATATTTATTTATTTATTCGTTATTTTTATTGCACCAATATTAAATATTACGATTTTCATCTCTGTCTCTTTTTACATCAAATCTTAAATGTAATTCAAACAAATTCTTAAAAGAATTTTAAAAATTTAATAATAATTTTCTTTCATCAAAAACGATTCGAAAAGAAATGTCAAAGTTATGTAAATAAAACACTTTTTTTGGAATTGTTCGTCCACGATATCTCTCGAACGAATTAACTGATTTTAATTGGCGGCGATCGACGTGGTTTATCAAGGTTAAGAGCTGATTGGAGTTGATCGATAGAGCCGTTTAAAAGTTATTCCAAAAAAACCACATTAAATTTTTTTCTCAGTTTTTTTGAAATTACTCAAAATTTACCAGTTCGAATCGATCCAAATTATATTCAAAATCTAAGTTTGGTTAAGTCCTTTCGAATGGCACCAATCGCGATGAAATCTGATGAAATTGAAAATTATTTTCGAAATAAATCGAAAGTATATTTATGGTTTAGAATCCGATAAAACTGATTATGTAAGGTAATTTGGATCCAAAAAAATACCAAAAATCGCTTTCAATGATATATGGCTTGAATTCCTATACGAAGAATGCCATTTCAGTAGATATCTCCAAAATCATTAATCCAGTCGTAAAATAATATAGAATTTGATATTTGAGCGGTAATTAAAAAAAAAACTGGAATAAAATTTTTGTAAATATTTTTCATTTTATAGATAAAATCTTGATTCCAAGAAATATTAGGTTATTCTGTAGCCCAAATTCATTATTAGAGCGTAGTTTCCGTACGAAACCTATTCAAAAAAAATTCTTATTTTACTATTAAAACCATTAAAATGTTGAAATAATAATAATAAATTTTTTGATAAATGATTGAATTGAATTAAATATTTGTTTACCAAATTTGATTTGAAGAACCGTTGTACAAGTTTTTTATGGCCATTGTTCGTTTCGTTTTCAATTAATTAATTATTTTGTTAAATATTACGAAACGTTAAATAAATTATTCAATTTTTATTTTATTTATTTCTTTATTTATTATATTTAATGTACAGTAAAAACAGTAAAACCTTATTATAAATTTATTAATATCATTATTAAATAATAATTATATTTTAAAATGCTTTACTGTAAATATGGTAAAATGTTTTTTTATTAATAATATTTTTTTGAATTGTACATGTGTTCTATTTTTCAATTTATAGTAAACATCCGTTGCAATATTCTCTCTTTTTTTTGGTTGTCTCAAAGGTATCTTTGAGACAACCAAAATAAACTGAATCGTATTTCGAAATTTTTCGAATAATAATTATATTTTTTGTAGAAAAAAATCATCTATAAATCAATCCCAATGAAGTCCTTTTAATAAAAGAAAACTTATGATTTCCTTTTCTACCAACACTCCCCAATATAGGCAAATTGTTAGATATCTGATTCTGGCTTTATGCGTTTTAAAAGTTTCAAAATGTGAAATTATTGACCAAGTACAGTAAATTTTTGTTCGGCTACACTATCTAGGTTGGTTGACTTTCGAACGCGTTGTTCGATTTGGATAAAATTTTATGAAAACATTTTATTACATTCCGAAAATTTGTATACTTTAAAAAAATATCAGCTGTTTTAATTTGATTAAGAAAAGCGTGGTTTAATATAGTTGCTGAGTAATGAAGTAACGAGGTAAAATTGGAAAAGTTTATGGTTTAATTAAAATACCCCCACCCCCCTCCACGTTTGTACAATGAACGGCGATACGGTATTTTTTGTTTTGCATAGGTTTTGAATCGAAGTGTGATTAATTGATAAATACATTTGAATATCTCTTCTACGTTTACAGTAACTGAATAAAAGATGACATTTTATGTATCTTGTAGATATGTTGTCATATTTAAATAGTAGTAAAAAGACATAGTAAAATGTTTGCTCAAATATTTTGCCCCCTTACTCTTCTATCTCTTTTACCTGATTCTGAACTATCATTCTTAAAAAAACATTATGAATATGATATGTATGTTATGTTATTCAACATCCTATGTACACCTCCGCCTGCCTCTACTCTTCTTTACTTGCTTCAGCTTGCTTGCTATCTCACACATTCACAAGTATAATTTTCTATCATTTCATTTAAATGTTTATTATTTGTGTAATGAATTAATTTTATTTTTTTATATACATACTGTTTTATAAATATTTAGTTATACAAAATTTATCTTTCCACGTTTCCAGGAAAATCGCTTTCTTTTAATTAAAAAATTTATATAACACATGCTTAGAAGATTCTTTAAACATAGGAAATTAGTTTTCCATAGCTTGATTATTTTAATAGTTTTATTCGATAATAAAATCAATTTTCTTACAATTGAAAACTGTAAATTATTAATTAAAGGTATAACAATTATTTATCTATAAAACTAATTATGACAAACGGTATTCATTTTACTAGAAAAATGGAAAAAATTAGCTAATTTTAATTAGTTTCAATCATTTTCTCGTGGTTTAACAAGATATCGAATTTTAAAAATAATATTATTATCGATATCTTTGAGATTTCTCAAAATCTACCAGTTCGAATCGATCCAAATTATATTAAAAATCCAAGTTTGGTCAAGCCCTTGCGAATAGCACCACAATCATATCGATCTAGCTGTTTAAAACTTATCAGTGGTTCACACACACACACATAGTGACAATCTCGCAAGGGTAGTCAAGGAAGCTTCCTGTAACCTCAAACTGTTGAGATCTGATGAAAACTCGATTTTTTCAACTTTAAGGTACTGTCTCTTGTGTCCACATAAAACAGCCTGTATATTAATGGATATAAAATGTAAATATTAGAAGGTGTGATGAACATACACACACCAACACACATATATACAAACATAGAGATGAAAACATTAAAAATAAAACATAAACGATAATGAAATATTTAGATTTGTCCATCAAATGACTGTTTTAATGCCTGTCTATTCAATGACTGATAGTTTAGCTGCAGCTTCAGTTCCACTAAACATCTTAACTAATTGATCCAAGTTTCTAAACATGTTTTTAGCTTAGTGTTGTCTTTCATTAAATTTATTGTCATAATGACTGCCTCTGTCAAAATTTTGTCTTTAATTCAGTAAAAAAAGACAAAACATTTGGGTATCGACAATTTAGATATTTCTGAAATTTGGAGCAAGTGAAGTACAAAGTCTTCTAGAAAATTTGAGATATTTCTAACGATAACGCGATTAAAAGTAGTTTTGAAACGAAATTCTAATAAAAGTCGGATGTAAAGTAACTAATTATTATATTTTTGAAATTTTAGCTCGCTCAGTATCATTTTGTTTTTCAGTTATTTTGATGACAAATGCGAAAATGTGCAAATTGGTGAACCAATTCATGTCTTTTCTAGTGTTACAAACTTTATGACGTTTTGGTTCGTGTATAAAATTTTTAAAATTACGTATATTTCCAACTGTTTAAGTGCCACTGAATTTTGTAAAAACTAATAAAATACTATAAAAATCAATCAAAGTTATAATACACAGATGACATTTAATGACAGTAATATGTTAGACAGGTCTCACTGTTGTTTTAAAACTAATTGTAATATACGTTTCAGCCTCATATCAGGTCTCTACTAATAATAATAATAATAATAAAAATAAATATATTTAATTAATGTTTCATATATTTTTGTGTCATTTTAAAAAAATTTTTAAAATATTGTATGTTTTTTTAAAAAAAAATAATAATTTTTATTTAAAATAAATAAACAATAAATACGTTTAAAACTTCTCTACTATTTGAGTTTATTTGTTTGTTGATGTATTTTATTAAAATTTATATGAAATGTTCAAATAAATAAATATTTTTATTTATTTATTTAGACTATACCGTAACACAACATCAAATTTCAATCACAACGATTTAATTCTACTAATTTAACATAATTTATTATCTAAAAGTTCAAATTCGATATTTTTATTCTTATATTATGTGACCTTAAATCAGACTGTTACGATATGACGTCATTTCGGTAAAATTATTAATTGTCATTGTCAGTTCAATGTATCAACAGTTATCTTAATTAGTAAAAAGTAAAATTAGTGAATTTTAAGAAAGTTTGAAAGATTTAGGTCGTTTTTTAATTCCACGAGTATACATATCGTTGACAGTAGAACAAAATATGTAAACCTGTCCAAATTTCTAGTGTCCCATATCCACCACCTTCTCAACTAAGACAACAATAATAGGTGTACATACTTGTTAATTCTCGGTTCGAATTAACGTTTTTACTTTTCTTTTGTGTCCAAATGTAAGCGAAGGAGTATATTTGTAATATTTTTATTAAAATAATTGATTGACAATAAATAGCATTTAATGAAGATGTACAGTGTCACATCTCATAGTTAGTACACCATGGTGTATGTAGCATATAGCATTATAATGCATGAAACATTTAAATATGTATGTAATTTGTATTTTAAAATAAATAAATATATAGAAATATGTCAAAAATATGATTTCTGTGAGTCAGTACGTCTGTGTCTGTTTTTGTTTCTTAGTCGTTTTAAGATGAATATTTTTAATCTACGTAATTTAATCTTTGTCATGATTTTCAATACTAAACAAAGTCGCTTTCTGTGTCCCTTATATCCCTATGTATGCTTAAGTCTTTAAAACTACGCAACGGATTTTAATGCGGTTTTTTTAATAGAGTGATTGAAGGTTTATATGTATATAATAAAATCCATTAATTAGTGGATAAATACTGTTATTTTTGAGGTTTCTCTAATATGATGTCGTAAATAATTACATTTTTTCCACTTACATTGCAAACCCTACGAGATTTATCAAAATAATGTACTAAGTATTGTACACATTGAAAAAGTCTACAGAAAACTCCGCTATGAGATCCAAACATTTTTTTGTCATATACTTTTTACGACAAATAATGGTTAATTTTCGAAGCAAGAAATATAAAATTTTGGATATTTAAGGAATTTCCTCAAAAAATTTCTGATAAACATCGAATTTCAACAACACGTTTGAAATTTACAGATCTAACATCAATCGCCCAGTTATGTTGAGACCTCCTCGCGTTCTGGCAAATATTAAACAAAAAAAAAAATGCTTTTTTTGGAAAGTAAAAATTTTTCTCTGACTTAAATCTTGCGATTGAAAAATGCATCGTAATTAAATAATTTCTATAATACCAAATAATAAATTTTATTAATCAAAATAGTTTTATTATAGGAATGGTAATTTGAAATCAAAATATTTTAAATCGAAATATTATGATAAGTTTTTTAATTCAAATATCACAAATAATTTGCATATAATATAAGCGGAAGTGTGAACATTTGACTACCTTGTACGCATATTAAGTATTCAAAAACAATTATGCATCATAATAATTTTTATTCTTTAGCAAATAATTTCCACATTTTAGTATCGATCAATAATCATTTTTAGATCAATTAATACTTACACTACCCACCTTCCAAGATTTTCGATTTATCTGCTGCGACATGTCACAGGACTTTCTGTGATGTATCCTGGATGCAGCTTAATATAATTAGTTTTTATCTCCAAGATATTTCCTAAAAAAAGTTGTAGAACTGAAAATTACTGGGATATTTCCTTATAAAGTCGGCTGCATAACTGCATACCTTCCCCTTTTCTTCATATATTCTCCATCCTATTATTTACCTTATCCTGTATAATCCTGTATAATTATGTATTGTTAAAAAAAAGAATGAATAAACAATTGAATTGAATTGAACCCATTTTCGATGAAAATGGGTTCACCCGGTAATCTGATTTTAACTAAAAACTTCGCAAAAAAATTTGAGGCAATATAAAAACAAGATACCAAGTTTGGTGATGAATTCAAGATAAAGCGCTTGATACAATATCGCTGTTTCACTGATCCATTTTTGAAAATCTCATTTTCCAGATGCAAGGAAACTGAAATTATTTTCCGGGAAAAAATCGATATCAAAACTTTGACACAACTGTAATACATTCTAAAATTAAACTAAAAAACGAAATATTAACACAACGATACCTAGGTGAATTTATTTTTTGGACATAAATTATATTTTTATCCAATAAATTAAAAAAAAAAAACAACTCTTAATACCAAAATTAACATCGTAGAAACTTTAAAAAAAAATAAAACAGTGCGTCTGTGAGTCTGTGAGTCTGTGAATCTGTCCATCATAACCATAATAAATATAAAATGCACTCTAAATAGATGCTGTGAGACTCACATGTATGAAGTACACCCCTTCTTCTTCTCTCCACCCCCTGCCCATATCATATGTATGTTACGCGTTGTTATATTAATAAAAATATACATAATAATAAAAAAACACAACGATTCAATGTAATATGTCTTAAAAATTGAAAAAAAAAATATATCTAATTTTATAATAAAAATATATAATAATAAAAAATGACTTAAAATGTTCAGAATCTATAGACTGTTTATTAAATATCTAAGCACTAGAGTTGACACCGATGTTGTCAATCGTATTCAATCAAAAATTTATATATATTAATACGTGAAGCAAAAAACTTTCTTTACAAAAATTGGGTAGGCGAAGGAGTATAAAATTTGGTACATTTATAGTTTATATAGAGAAGGACTGAAGAGCATTACACACACCCCCATATATACGAGGTATATATTACAAACTCTACCATACACACGCATATATACTATTTTGTTTAAGATAATTATTCTGTTTAAAGACTAAGATATGCTATGCTTTAAGATTATTGAGCAACGATTAGAAGTGTCAAAAATTTTAACAAGATCTTGTCATGTCTTTTTGAGAAATTATGTCAACCGAAAATAGTGCTTAGACGATTAATGTGGGACCAAATTGTCCTGTTTTAAGTGATAATTCCCAAGACCGTATCTCCTAGACAAACTATTACTTTAATTGACTGAAAATTTTGAGAGAATCTTCTAAACATATTGTTAATATTTAATGAGATAATAAAATCGATTTTTTTAATGAATCCCATTAAATCAATTGTAGCATCATTCAAAAATACCTACAAATTTATTTAAAGTTGATTTAACATATATGATTTTAATAGTTACAGTTCAATTAATATTGATCAACAAATTTTGTGAACAGGAAGTATATCCGTTGTGATTTAAATGTTATTAAATCAATCCTGTAGTTCTGTAATATGCTTAAAAAACTAAAAAAAAAAAAATATAGGGGAAACAAGTTAAATGTAGTTATAATATATTCGTGCATGTATCAGTTATAGTCCAAGATCTCAGGCCCGTCAGGTCATAGTTATTACTCATAAATAAAATGCATGGATTAAGATAAGTGCAACTCATTTTTCTTATAGTCAGAAGGCAAATAAATTGGTTAGGATTTCTTTGTTTTTTGGGGTCATAAAAGCGTCTGGGAAAGGTCACCATGTGCAAGAACTACCTGGCTGGTCATACAATTAGCCTGGCTACTCATTGATGGTATTAAAATATTCCCTTGATTATTCTATATAAAAATCAAAATTGAGCAAATAAGTAGGAGGGTTTTGTTTTTTCGGGAGCGTCTGGCAAAGGCTATCGCGGACAAGAAGTGTCTGGTATTATTGATAAAGAATTTTTAAAATATATTTTGGCTCATACATAAAAATCAGAAGAGACTGTAAGAAACGTGAGCAATGCCTACAGTGACAGTACATATTAGCAGTACCCTTGTCCCATACATAAGATCTGACGGCCCAGAGATCTTGGACCCATTACTATAGTATAATATGTGATATGATAGATGCATGTATTAACTTAGTATGTATAAAATATAAATAGTCGACAAAGACGACACACCCTAAAATTCTTCAAATAAAATTCCATCTTTTGATGAAATTCAACAAAAAAAAAAAAAGTAAACTCTATACGTCAAAAAAATAAATACGACATAATAAATTTATTTTATTTTATTTATTTTATCTTTGTTTTATTTGTTTCATATTCATATATATCTATTTCATCAATTACTGTTTGTATGTTTTTGTATCATTCATAGAGCTGAGCAATTAATATATTCAACTTCATCTAATTAAAAATGATTTGGGCATAAACCTTACATTGAAATAATTGGAAAAAATTTCATAACAATTCCTTTTTTTTCGATTTGATTTTACAGTCAATTGAAGCCTAATGAATGTGCTATCTGAAAATTTTCTCCATTATAGTAAACACATGGTGAAACTCCAAATGCATACAATAGGGAAGATGCAATAAAAAAAAAAATTTAATTAACCAATCAAAATGTGAATTTAGGCGCAATAACAACTAACATTATTTATCTTAAATTTTGAAAGATAGTGTATATAAGTGCAATGGACATCGATAGGACCTCTTACCATAGAATAACCACTAACGAGATGTACATGTATATGACGTCATTTATGCAAATTTCCCTCTTTTGTTTCATTAAGAATTTTGAACGTTCATATTTTGGCTATTTTTTATTTAAATAGTAAAATAATTTTCCTAATAAGCATTCAATATTTATTTATTTTAAATTAATTGCCAAATGTCTGTATTCAAACTCAAATTGAGTTAACACTGATTTTGTGTTACCAAAGCTCTCTCTTTTAGGCGAAATATTGATACTAAATTTCTATAAAAGTAATTTTTTACTATGCATCGTCTACTCAGCTTTAAATTGGTTGAACTTATTCATTGTTTGAATCGTTGAATCGTATATTATTTATACATGTGTAATAATAATAATATAATAAATGATAATTATTTAAATTTATCATTTAATATAAAATAAAAATAAATTTAATATTTTCTTTAAAATAATAATTTTGGTCTATTTTTAAATTCTTAATAATTAATTAAGTTTTTTTTTTGTTTTTAAAGTGCATTTAAGTGATTTAAATGTATGTACGTATTTATTTACCATCTGCTTTATAATTTAACTTCTTGTAGATAGATTATAGAAGAGGCATAGAATTAATAAATTCTTTATAAAATTCTGTTTTTAGTATTAATTTACAAGTATTGAACTTTGATTGATGTGTCATTCATATCAATTATACTTGCTTAGCTGTCTTGTCTGTTTACTTCAGCTGTATTTTTTTTTTAATTTCTTGTTATTTTTATGATATTATCATATTCAAATATTATTAATTTTCAAGCCTATAACGGATTATGTTTAGTAAACGTCGAAAAAAAAAGCTATCGTTAAAATATATCGTTAAAGCTCCAATGATATCTATCGAAGACCACTGCAATTTTTCACGTCTGATGAAAATTTTCACCTTTTTAACTCTTTTCTGTTCTGAGAGAAAATTCTTTTACAAGAATTTTTCGAAATATCTTAGAAATATTCTTTAGACAAACGAATTTATAAAATCGATAATAATATGTCCGTTAATATGGCCATTATCAATAAAAAAACTGCTTTGACAAAAATAACCCGATTCCCATATTTGATATAAATTTCATACATCCGATCCAAAATGTATTTCCCATACATAAAATAAATAAAAAAATATTTGAAAAATAATTGAATTGATTAAAATATAAAAAACACATTTACTATACGAGCAGAGTAACTCTGCTTTAGTAATAATATAAGCTGAGTAAAGAATTAGTGTATTGGATTGGATTGGATTGGATTAAGTTGCGATGAGTAAGTTTCGTTTCGTATCGTTTAAAAAGGGGGGTCATTGAACTTCACTTAGAATCATAATAAAAACAGATATTATGTATTATTTTTGAATATACATATATTTTATTTTATTAATATTAATAATAATAATGATTGTAAAATGTACTCACTAACTCACTAATATACGACAAAGTATCATTTGTGTGAGCTGGTAGTCAAAGCTGTTATCTAACTTTAATATGTAAAGTAGAAAATTATGACGGTCTGCGACACGCAAGTCGGTAATAATGGTAAGCGTGATTTATCATACATAAGCCCCTCTACCTTGGAGAAAAGCTAGAAAAATTTGTGAAATAAAACTTATTTAGGCACGCTTGATTTGGGAATAAGCTTGTGAATGCGTGACGAGACGGTTACAAAAAGTGTGATTGGGTGATGCGAACGGAATTTGAGTGGGAGATATAGGTTATTGAATCTAGAAAGAGCTTCTGTAAATGGCACAAACCTGGTTTGATATCTCAAAAACTACACTTTGATGCTTTAATTAGATGTTATTTTTAAAATCTATGGTTCAAACAGCCCTTTTTTTCCGTAATTTTTTTTTAAAAGGAATCCAAAATTTTTTATTATCGATTTCGATAAAAATTTGCTGATAAGGGTAGTTTGACCCGCAGACTTCAAAAACCGGTTTGAATATCCATTTTTTTAGGTTTTACCAGAAACTATTAATTTATCAATGATATTAAAAATGAAATTGTTTCAAATACCACCAGCTCTTGAACCAGTATATTTGTGAGTTAAATTATGTTTGGATTGTGGAAGAGACGGGATGGGGGCGAAGGGGTTTAGTATCAGTGAATAGTGAAACAGTGCCACTGCCATTGCTATTATATTCAAGTCAACTTTTATTCAATTTTAATAAAATTATTATATATATTATTATTATTATTATTATTATTTTGTGAACTACTTAATGCGAGTCTGTTCATACTAAATGAATGTATATATGTATGTACTTATGTTTGTATACATTAGCTATGTTGCGTACACTACTACCATAGAGAGTACCCCTTAACTTTGTATTTTATTAATATACTTACTAGAGTCAAATAAACCAAATTTAACTCGTATATAACTTTGATATTTACATCTGACACTACCACACGTCTTCTTACATCTACCAAATTCTATTCAACATCCAAAAGATTTATTTCATTCAATTTTATTTTATTTCATCAAATTACTTGTGTACAATGTGTATCGTTTTTTTTTTTATTTACACATCCTGTAATTCCATATATCCTTCAAATATTATCGTGTATTTATAGATAATTGAATGTTTGGTACTCAATTATACAAATATATTTAAACAAATTGGGATAAAATTTAGAGTTTTATTACCTGGATGAACACTGGTTATTTTTTTTTACTCATTCATAATTTTCATTTGTTTCTGGACTCAATTTTTTACTACTTCAGAACAAATATTAATATTTTCGATATCTTGACAAAATTTTGGACCGATTTGAGTGAACTTTTTTTTTGAAACCCACTAATTTTAGGTCAAACTTTTCAATTTTTTTAATATCGATTCGCTTACTTTAACCCTTCTATGAAAAATCATGAACATACCCTTACTATCACGAAATGCATTATAGATATGTTTGTTTTGACAGAAAATTTGAAAACTATGGCCCAAATTTAGTTGGATTACATACTTTGTTTGCCAAAATTTGTTAAAAATTGATGATAAGAGAGCAAAATTAATTTTTTGTGGTTTTGGTGACGTCATAGGATTCACAAAATTCATTTTTTCTATCTCTTCGCTAAATTCTGGCCGATTTGAGTGAACTTTTTTTTGAAACCCACTAATTTTGGATCAATGTTTTCAATTTTCCAAATATCGATTCGCTTACTTTAACCCTTCTATGAAAAATCATGAACATACCCTTACTATCTCGAAATACATTATAGATATGTCTGTTTTGACAGAATATTTGAAAACTATGACCCAAATTTAGTTGGACTACATACTTTGTTTGCCAAAATTGGTTAAAAATTGAGGATAATAGAGCAAAATTAATTTTTTGTGGTTTTAGTGACGTCATAGGATTCACAAAATTCATTTTTTCGATATCTTCGCTAAATTCTGGCCGATTTGAGTGAACTTTTTTTTGAAACCCACTAATTTTGGGTCAATGTTTTCAATTTTTTAAATATCGATTCTCTTACTTTAACCTTTCTATGAAAAGTCAATACCAATCTTGAAATATATTATAGATATGTTTGTTTTGATAAAATATTTGAAAACTATGACCCAAATTTAGTTGGATAACATACTTTGTTTGCCAAAATGGGGTAAAACTTGAGGATAATAGAGCTAAATTAATTTTTTGTGGTTTTGATGACGTCATTAGATTCACAAAATTCATTTTTTCGATATCGTCGCTAAATACTGGCCGATTTGAGTGAACTTTTTTTTGAAACCCACTAATTTTAGGTCAAACTTTTAAATTTTTAAATTATCGACTCGCTTACTTTAACCCTTGTATGAAAAATCATGACCTTTCTCCTACTATCTTGAAATATATTATAGATATGTGTGTTTTCACAAAACATTTGAAAACTATGACTAAAATTTAGTTGGATTACATATTTGGTTTGCCAAAGTGACATTAAATTAGCGTGTGGTTTTGGTGACGTCATAAGATTCACAAAATTAATTATTTCGATATCTTGGCAAAACTCTGGCCGATTTGAGTGAACTTTTTTCTGAAACCCACTAATTTTAGGTCAAACTTTTAAATTTTTAAATTATCGACTCGCTTACTTTAACCCTTGTATGAAAAATCATGACCTTACTCCTACTATCTTGAAATATATTATAGATATGTGTGTTTTGACAAAATATTTGAAAACTATGACTAAAATTTAGTTGGATTACATATTTGGTTTGCCAAAGTGACATTAAATTAGCGTGTGTTAAAGCATTTTGTATAAATAAATTATGATAGTTAATCTTAGAACATACAGTACATTACATTTGTTTATAAATAACTACAAGTTGTTTTTTTAAATGCATTGATGCGATTAAATGAAATATTTAATAAAAATTGGAGGCATTTTTATTTTTAATTGACCCTAAAAATTATTTATACATTGACTTCAAGTTCTCGTATGTATATCGTTCATATGGGCTGAAGAATACAAAAAAACAAAACACAAAAACACACACACATTAAAATTATGAACATATTCAAAAAATTATCAACTTTGTATGTTTTATATTTATAGGTTTTGATTCGTATATTTTTTTAATACCAAAACCATTTTAACAATGAGAAATATTCACTTTTAGAGAACAGAGAATAGGGATAATAGTTATTTTGAAATATTTATATTAGGATTTTCCAATTATTAAACTATTTTCTTAGAAATTATATTTTCTATTTTTACTATTTTCTCAAAAATTTATCGTTTTTATCGATGTTTACCTCCAATGATGGTTTTACGTTTAAATGTTGACAGGGGTCTTGCCGAAATAAAGTTTCTAACGTAAAAATCAAAATTTAAACGATAATACTTTGAAGAGTGTGCTTAATACAAACATAATAATCCCCCTTAATTGCCAATAAGCTCTTGCAAGCTTCAATTTTTCATTATTAGGGATCATTTTTGGTGTTATATGAATATTAATTTTCTATGAGTATGACGTTCAGTTACTTTTGTCTAAAATGGGGTATATTCACCAGAATTCTGCAACTAACTCGATTTACTCCCACACTGCTGGCTCATTTCAGGCTAGTTGAGATGTCTTCCTTCGGACCGAGGATTGATTCGTTTGGTCCACCTTGTTAGAGTCAACCACGTGCATATGATAAGGCTCGACCATTGAAACCTTACGAAGTATATGATCAATTTATTTCCATTTTCCTCGGTCAATTTTAACTGCTACAATTCACAGGTGATGAAAACTTGGAGCTTAGTGAATGTTTTTTTCCACTTTCCCATATTGTACCTCGGAATTTTGCACTGTACTGTAGTGTGCCAAATATTTGCAAGCTAGGAAGTGTTAATTCCCATTCTCTTTGCTCGTTATTTCCCGTTCAATGATTTATTTTGAATGCTTTTTGTGTATAATGAGATAAAATTTTTGGAAATAAATATTTTTAGATATGAAGTTTATCGATGACTGTATTTTGAGATTAAAAAGGTAAAGATATGTAATGTATGTTCGATGGAGAGGAGTTGCAGGTCTTTCTGAATTGAACGCAGTTGAGATGATGTCTAATCAGCTCTATAATCATATTTATACGTTTTATAAATATATATATATATATATATTTTTTTTTTTTAAATATGAAAAATGATCAAGCATATTTCTGATATCTTTTTATACATTTTTTTTGACTTGAAATGCTGTCAAATATTTGAAACTGCCGAGTCATTACGACAAAATTTTTATTGTTATATTAATTATTTAAATTCTTTTTTTTTATTTCGTATTTATTGAACACTTCAATAAATATTTGATTTTTTTTATATTTTATTTTAAAGAAAAAATTCTTTTTTTTTTTTATATTTTATTTCGTTTGGTATTTCATGACCTTAATTTTACGTTTTTATCAAAATGCACACACGCCCTGGCCTGGCCCTACTCTGGCTGGTCTGCATTTTTTTTAAATACTTAATTTATTTCTTTGTTATTTATACGATTTTAGGTAATATTTATTTTTAAAATAAATCGTTCAAAATTTTTTTCGGAAATAGAATTATTTGACTTTCAGATTTTCATAAATTGAAAAAATCTGAAGTAACTATTTGCTTTTTTAATAAGAAGATTTCAATGAAAATGTTTCATAATATTGTCACAAAAAATTTGTATTCTTAATACAAAATGTTTGTTAATGAGCAATTTAAAAAGCTATTTTAGTTCTTTTTGAATTCTCTGCTCAGCTAATATTTAACATATTTTCAAGAAAGGATTACTTCGAACAAAGTTTGATTTCATGAGGATTCTCTTAATCTGTAGACTCAAGCGTTCCACTAAGGTTAAAAATTTAAATACATAAAAGGACCGCACCTGAGAATGTCCAGATAAAGATTTTGTCTGCAATTTTATAACCATCCCATTCGCTCAAATCAGTAGATTTTATTTTTATTCGACCAGCTCAGTGACTACGTAGCCTGGAAGTTGTGGGCTTGAATCCAGACAGCGGTAGTTTAGTCAATTTTAATGAATTGGGTGGATAATTTGATCATCATACTGTCGTCATTTGGATAAGAACGTAGTAATCGGCTTCACCCACATCATTAATTTCATTGTAATAATCGGATCTAGTTAAATAGTGTGGGTGACCTCTGTTATAGATGTGTATGTCTAACGAATGGAGGTTAAAACCTATTAATATTGATATCCGAATTCCCGAATTCCGAAAATGACTTTAAGGAACAAATTATTTTTAAATATATATTATCGTATTTTCTTTTATTCTGTTTTCTATATTGCTCGTTTTCTTTCGTTCTACTTTTTATTTGTAAGGTAAACACAACTTGAACTTCACAGTATACCTAAATTTAAAAATTATAAAGCCTTTTTCACACTATATTAAGTATAATAATTATATAATTGATATAAAATTATAAAAAAAATAAAAGATTTTTTTCTTCTTTATTTAATTTAAAATTCTAATCTCGTATGAGATGATTGTTGAATCGGTGGTCGCTGGTTAAGTGACTGATGAATCGCGTTCCATGCGTACACACACGTAATATAATATAAGGTATAATTTTTTATATATATATATATATATATATATATATGTATATATATATATATATATATATGTATGTATATATATATATATATATATATATATATATATATATATATATATATATATATATATATATATATATATATATATATATATATATATATATATATATATATATATATATATATATATATATATGATGTGACGTTGATATGCAACCGTAAGCTGAATCATCAATTTGAATGATATGTATGCCATATAGTATATTGTGCATTGCATTGCATACTATTAATACTATCCATTGGTCCATATGTGTATAGTAATAAGTAGTATATTAGGATACATACAGTGCAACTGCGTTATAACAAATCGGAATGAAATATGTAAATATTCGTTACAGCAAGTAATTCGGTTAAGGTTTAGGTGGGTCTACCGTTTGTTATATAACAAAATACAAAATTATAGTTTTATTCACCTCATTATTACGTACTCATCTTGTTATAGCGAACAATTTCTACTATTAAATGTTAACCCATTTTTATCAAATTACTGTATGTATTTAAAACCAATTAGGTAGGTATCAATTTTTACCTTAATAACCAAAAATAAATTTGAAATTTTTAAGCCACCCGTTGCTAACACGGAACTGTGCATGTCCTAGTTCTAATGCTGAGCCTTTTTCTGAAGGGTAGGGCATTCGATAGCGATCCTTTTTGTCTCGGCATTGTTTTTTTAACCACTTCAACATACGTCTTTGTATCGCATGATTTTAATCTTCTACTGTTTACAGGCAAACTACTTTCTTTCGAAAACTTATCTTAAAATTTACAAAAATGTATGTTGTGGGAATTTCCCGAGCTTTGTCTAAGAATTTTCGGCAATATAATTAATGATGTTTCGCTGTTCTGCGAATGATAAGGTACACCATTTCCGTTTCTGAGCCATTGCAACTAGAATCTTTAACAATAGTGACGAGCAATCACTGTTTACATTACAACCCATCAAACTGATTGTTGTCGTGAATGAATCACATACTATGGAATTAAGGGTCATATTGGTGAGAACGTTTTGGGTTGACAAAATTCGTTAATTAGAGGTATTTATACTTTTGATAGTTATAAAGAGGTTGTTCGCAAGAAATTTTCGTGCAATGTAAAAAGGTATATTTTTGTCATTGACTCTTCATGGACAACTCAAGAGGATTACGAAGAATTTGTTAAATCGAGTACGTAGTTATATAAAAGGTTGCACTGTATTGAGTATATAAAATATATACATAGTTATGGTGTCGTGTTGTCGCGCACTACTCATGAATGAAATACGTTTAGTTGGTCGTTTGATTCAACATCCACCATACAAATAAATACGTTGAACGTTGATTGTATTACTATCATACAGATAGATCGGTACAAATATTGACCAATTGAACTAAGAACTCGTGGGATATTTGTAATTTTTTCAATGATGAATCCATACATAATATGCGAAATACAGAAACCACACATTTTGGGAAGAAAAAGCTTCACTATACGTCATCAAATTTTAACTATATGGTTGATAATTGAGTTGCGTTAAAAGCGTAAGAACTAGAAAAAAAAGGTTTCAAATAAATATTCAAAAATTTTACCTAAAAAAGGTTGTATTCTTTAAGGGGTACTTTGATCCGTGAATTTCAAAAATAACTATTTATCGATTTGAATCGTAGTTTTAGTGATTCAAACAGAAATTCGACCATTGAAAGACAGATAAAAAAAATTATACCAAAAATTAAACCAACACTATTCGAATCCTTAATATTTAAGCCAATTATTTATACAATTTCATGAACAGAATACGCGGTACTCGATTTTTTTGCATACTCCAGTACCTCAAGAACGTGCTCTAATACATATATGTATATAATATTAGGCATGATAAAAATCAAAGTTCCATGATATAAATTTAATGAATAAGTTTAAGTAGTACTATTTAAGTAAATTAAATTACAAGCAATTTATTACTGATAAGAAACATGAAACATTTAAAAAACTATATTGAATACCACCATCAGTGCATCAGACTCAAGCCCCCCAAGTCCATCCAATGCTTACTTAAACGTAGTAAAAAATAGTAGTTTGATTTGATTTTAAATTATCTTGTTTACCAGATAATTACAACCTTATAATCACGTAAGCTAAGAGCGCTGAGCTCAACTGTGGTGTGTTTACCTCTTACCTACTCTCATCTTACATGCAATCTTAGTTACCTACTTTAAAACAAATTGATTATGTTTATACATATTGATCATGTAAGTAATTTAAAATTGAGGACGTTCCCAACGAAAATCTAGTTTTCTTAGATATCCTTTAGAAATACACATTACTTAGAAGTAAGTGTCTTGGTGAACTATGTTGACAATGTTATTTCCAAATACTATGCAACACTAAATTTTGGAAAAATTATCTGTTAAAAATTGACATATGAGAATTTTTAGAATCAATTCAGTACTTCCACAGATTGTCTCTTAAAAATACTACAAAAATTAAATTCCTTCAAAACATAATTTGTAATAGAAATTATTATTACTTATTATAAGCAAAATCGATTTGTAACTTCAAGTTGAGTAACGTCCTTAATGTTAAATTACTAATGTATGTTTTTAATTCATTTTTTTAAGTGTAATTCATTTATTCACACAAAATCCTCTGTGGTAGGTTGAACCGTTAAAGACTTCAAAATAACGAAAAAACAAAAATGCCTAGCAGGCTGAAAATTTTGTAGTGTATTCCTAAAGACCTAAACAATGAGTTTACGTTCGTGGATGAGTAAAATCTATCCATTCTATCCAATGGATTCACGACCAAACAAAAAGCCATAAGAGCTAACAGAAAACTTCTAAACAGCTTTTTTTGAAGCATTTTGTATATAAATTAGATTCAATGCAATTCAATCTCAAATTTTGTTAATAAGCACACAATACATATGTTCTTGCTTTTTTTTTGTCCCTTAGAGGCCCACATGAAGGCTCAAATAAATATCATGGCTAAAATTGAATTAGAAACTTCAGAATAATAATAGCGACATTTTTTGTTCTTAAAGCAAATAATTTCTAAAGCATTTTAGAAAATAATAATATTGGTTTAGATCTAAAATAGACTTTAGACATATGACCCATTTTTATAAAGGAAATCAAACTAATTAAAACAACGTTTAGATATCAGAAGATTAAAAAAAAAAAAACAAGAACAAAAAAATTAAAAATTATCATTTAAATCGATAATGGGATTGGAAACTGATTGAAGACGAGTAAATCCATCGATTTAAGAATTTTATTTTATTTCCAATCCATAAATAATATAAATACAAAAAAAGATGGGATTGTCTCTCAGGGGGAGGAGGAGTTATTACATACATACATACATATAAAACACAAAAAGAGCCTAAAAGCACGCTTGTCTTTGTATTGTGGGGGCCTTAAAATACAAAACAACAAAATTAAAACACAAAAATAATATTATAAATTTCAAAAAAAAAAAAAAAAAATTGTAAATTAGTGGTGTAATGAATTATGAATGATTAATTACGAATTGAATGAATCATTCGACATTCTTTTAATCAAGTGAACTCAGGCAGTCAATATTTTTCTTTGTGGAATTACCCTTTGTTATAATAAATTAACATACCAGCCCAATTCCAATCCAATAATAACAATCATTTTCTTCGATTGTTTGGGAAAAATTGAGCCCAAACCGATTCATCAAACTGGTAAAAAGTTATTGGAATCCAAAAAAATTGTAATTTTACACGGAAATTCGTTAACTGAACAGATTAAATTTATTTTTATTTAACTGGAAAAAAAGCCACCAGGAATGTCAAAATTTTATAAATTTAGAAATAATTGAGCATAAATTTATGAAAATTCACTAAATCATTTTCAAGAAAAACATTAAAACACTGGCTGACAATGCAGTTATTACTGAAATAATTAATTAGTGCAAAAAAAAAAAAAATTCGTTTTAAATCATTACTTTTGAATTATTACTAAATTTTACCATTAATACATTTTGTAATAAGTTGTTTATCAGATTTAATTTTGCTTATCTAGGTAAAATATATATTAAAAAAATTATAGAATATGCTAATTCCATAGTAATTTTAAATTGGCTTAAAAGATTCAAGTTGTCGCCCTTTTTTGTGGTCGAGTATACAATTGAACGTAAAATAATTATTAAGATGCAATGTAATCTCTGTAATAAGCACACTTCAATTTTCACACACAAAGAATAATGATCCAAATGGTATAAAATTTATAATATTCACAAGAAAACAGGTTTTTAAAATTAAATTTTTCTTTAGAATTTTTTTTCGCGAAAAACTTTTCAACTACGCTTTGATTTTTTATGCGAATATTATGTGTAAAAAATTTTAGTATTTTTCGAGCATAAATAACTCAAAAATAATGAAGGTGTGTGCTTATTACAGAGATAAGGAATAGTTATAGCAAGTTTAATGATACTAGCGAATATAGTGAATCGATGTTCAATTGCGAGCCAGACCCATCACAGTACATTTGTATCGTAAATATGTATAAATAAAATATAATATACATTTTTTGGTATCCGAAGTTTCTTAAATAGTATTGATTATTATTTTTTTATTTTATTATTTTTTTTTGAAATAATACATTAAATTTACTGACCTTACGAGAGAGACAACACCAATGTAAAGTGTAGACTTTTTTTCATATACATTTGAATTCATTTTACCAATGTGTATGTACCCTTGCCCCGCGATCCGTTCCGATCCGATCCGATCCAATATATAATATTATACAACTTAAAATAATAAAAAAATATAAAAACAAAAAAATATTTTTTTTAACTGAAACTGGTTTTCAACTTATAGCCAGAAACAACATATGTAATAACTCAAAATTCCAAATAAAGAATTATGGCAGCGGGCTATAGTTTTGTTGCGGCTCTTCAATATACTTTATGTTCTTATTATATAAGTGATTCATATATCACTTTACATTTATTCTAAATAAATAATAAATTTAAAATCAATTGTAATATTTTGCTCCTGAAAATTATTTTATGACTTTAAATTTGTCGCTTTAATTCAGCTCTTGAATAATCTAAACTTTTTTTCAATAACGTTTTGCCAATAATTCTCACAGTTTATTGCCATTACTACGATTTGTAATTCGACATGGAAATAAAACATGATTAGGCGCGTAGTTAAAAGTCATGAAAGGAAATGCCTGGAAAGGTGTACGACCAATATTCTACTAAAATTATAATTTTCAGTTTTAGTTTTAATTTTGGCTTAGCCATCCAAAAGGAAATCTTAGATTTAGAATTCCGTAAATCAGTTATTTAAAATAATATTAAGCTAAAATTCGTTCTTATTCGGATTTTTCACTTGGGATTTCTTTGAGATTTTTATGGGAGATTTGAATATTCTTCTCTATATAATTTTTGCTTAATAATCCAAAATAGAATATTTTTATGCAGATCAGTTGCATTGATCTAGTAAAGTAAAGTGTGAATAGACTTATGAATCATGGTATATATTGAAAGGTAACAATGATGTGGTGCTAGTGGAGTGAGGGACGTCGATGATATCTGTTTGAAGCAAACCAATAATTAGTGTTCAGTTTTGTTTTTGTTCGAGAACACAAGAAATAGTTTGAATTATGAATTATTATCATATGTCTAAATTTTATAATAAAAATTTTTATTTATTTAATTTTGGTTTTTTTTCTGGTGTTTTTTGTTCAATTTAATTCATTTTTAAAGGTATCGAATACCCTACCACCACCACAGAAACACACAAACCGACAGACAGACGCGAACGGCTATGACCAAACTATCCGCGCGCTATCATGTTATTATCGTGTAATAATTTATAAAAAAAAATTAAAAAAATCAAAATGTTTTGAATCTTTGGTATAATAATTAGATTACACACCAGAAAAAAGATCTTTTTTATGGATTTGAAATTATTTTTTTGTTTTATACGTGTGATGCAAAAAAATCTTGGTGTGATCACTGAGACGTGATTTTATTTCAATATTTCTTCGTGTCCTCTTTACCTCCCCTTTTTGTACAACCAAACAACAACCAACAAAAAAGACCATTAATCAAAAAATGATTATTTAAAATTATATAAAATGCAAATTAGGGGTAACCTAAATCAAAAAAAAATTTTTTTTTTAAATTTTTTAAATTATATTTTTATAAAAAATATTTTTTTAAATATGTACAAAATATTTTGAGATTGATAATTAGCCTCAATCAATTATTTTTATACCGTATGTGTAAATACGATTAAATTCATCATATTTATAAACGAATTAATAGTGATCCCAAAGAAATAAGTTTTCTTAAAGTCGTTTAGAAAATTTATATACTTAGAAGTGGCCTCTAAAACGTAGAAAATTTTTCTCATCTTGTAGGACTAATTTTTAAAAAAGGTGTCTATTAAAGATTGTATTTTCAAGCGAACGTTTTATTGGATAAAAATTATTTATCTATAAGACAAATTATGACAAGCGATTTTCATTTAATTATAAAATGTTAGCTATTATTAATGGTTTTCAATATTTTTCTTGTGATCTGGCAAGTAAAAGAATTCAAAAAAACGGCATAATGAAATTATTTTTTTATTTCTTCGCTTGGAAAAATAATAGAAGTAGCTTCGGATAGTCGCTCAATCGGTTGAGCACGAATCTTCCTTGAAAACATCCTAAACTCTGTATACAGTCAAATTATAATATCTCTTAAACAAAATTTACTGGACATTGATGGTATAGCTTTTCTCTGATTGGAAGTTTAGATTTTAGATATTAGGACAGTAACTCCAAAATCTATCCCCTCCAAAATGAAATCTTTATTTCGATAATTGAACGTAAATTAGTACCATTTATTAACATTATAAAATTTCATAGGCAAAATCAATTTTTAATTATCGGTCTTTAATAATATTCATCTCGCTGTAACTTTCGAATGCGGTATTTGATTTTGATAAAATATTGTAGACAATTTTATCACATTCTGGAAATTTAAATAATCAAGAAAGTATAACCGATTTCAAAAAAATTGACTACAAATTATAAGAATAATAATTTTAAATTCAATAAATCTTCTACAATTATTCATTCGAAGTCCATGCCAAAATTAATATTTTTTTGAAGTTAGTTCTATTTTTTTTTGTTTTTTAATTTATACACAGGGTATATACAATAAAAATCTGACAAAAATTATGAATAATCTGTTGGTTTGTGTGTTGCGCTGAAGGCCACGTTATGCTTCAATTAATAATAATCTTTTTTCTTTTTTGTTTAGTTAAGTTTTGTGTTGTTCTTTCAGTTTACTTAACTTAACTTTAACTGAAATTTAAAGTGAGTGTTAGCTTGAATTTCTTTTTAAACACAAAAAAAAAACGAACAAAGCTAAAAAACTGAATGATGAATTTAAAATAAAAAATATAAAATATTTTTAAAAGTAATTATAATTATCTCACATTCTTAGAAATATTCAGTCAATTCTAAGTAAACATGCATTAGTTTGAAGAATAAATTCTTTTTTACTTAGAAATACGATCAACATACACACATCTGGCTATTAGAATAGTTTTTACGTTTCTTAGAACAAATTATAAAATTATCACAAGAATCTTTAAAAAATAATAGAATTGTTTATTTAATTAATTATATTCAATATATTTTGATTGCAAATAAATATTTAAGTTCATAATTTGATATATTCAATTTTTATTTATAAATAAGATAACAACTAATAGAATTAATTGCTTAAATACCATGTGTATATTTTCAAGAATTTTAATTTTTGACTAGATTTAAATGAAAATGTATTTTCAAATTTTAATTTTTAATATCAATGCGAATTAAATTATGTGAAGATTACAACTAACAGTTTTAATAATTTAAATACTCGACGTAGAACTGAATAACTACTTTTAATTATTTACATTGATAAAATATACGAAATATTTTTATTATTATTATTAATGAGAACTCTATGATTTTTCGAATAAATTTCGATGCAAACCGTCAACAAATTAACAACAGTAACATCTTCTCAGAGAGAATCATTACAACTAGCTAATTCATACCGATGATGACTACTTTGTAGCCAGAATACGTATTTATAAAATACAAAATATTATGATCTGGAAAATTGGGGTAAAGATGAGGACATTTTTCTGAATTCTGGTATAATTTTAATAAGTTTTGACTGTAAATTGTACCTATATACAAATTGAATAAAAATAAAATTATATTGATCAGACCAAATTGTCGGTATTAAAGCGTTCAAATAAACCTATAATCACCTTACTTCGAAAATATTTAAGAAAAGTCAAAATTAAAATTAATAGTTTTGTTTTAAATATAAATATTCAAAAAATACAAGAAATAATAACAAAAAAACAAACCCTCCACCCTTAAAATCGGAGAAACAAAAAAAAAAAAAATAAATGAATAATATTATATGTAAAATCTGACAGTTATTTTTAAACAAATCAAAAACCAAAAACGAAGAAAAAAAACATGTAAATTTTTTGGTAAAAAAAAACCATTTTTTAAAGTTACATATGTTCTTTTTTCAAAATTCCCAAGCAGTGTTTCTTCATAATCATTTTTTTAGAGTTCTCATAAAAATATTAAATTTAAAAAAAATACAAAAAAAAAAAAAACTTCATTTACAACCCTTTTAAAAATGTATATTTTTACTATAAAAAAAAAATTCATAATAAATAGGGAATTATTTAAACCCTTCCCGTATTATATAAGATAGGGTTACATACACACAGCATCGTCATTTTTTACGCTAAAATAGGGTTTGAAATAAGATCTAAGTAGTTTCTATTTTTTTTTTTTGTTAAAACACAGCTGGTTCAAATTTACGACATACATTTTTATTTCCGTCTTTACAGGTATTTACTTTTTACAGACTAATTAATTTAATATTTTTCGATTTTTTTTTTAAAAGAAATAAATCAAATTTGCATAATTTCTACTTGTAAGTTTAATAATTTTGGATTATGGTTACAAGAAAAATTTTAGATTTGTGAATGGGTACTTGTACTTTTATCCATACCCCCTTTCTACGTTTATCTGTGCAAAAGCAGGATATACTATCAGACGTCAATTCGGATATCATATCTCGGCAACTATCTGTCAAATAGTCAAATGATATTTATTTTTTAATTCCCAATTTTTAATTTGTAAAATTCAAAAATTAAAATTATTTTCTGGATATTTGAGTTTGTACTAAACGTGAAAAATTTGTCTAAATGAGAGCTGTTGGATTTTCAATGTCTTCTTTCTAAGCTTAGGGGAAGTTTTTGAATTTTTTGTTAATAATAAATCAAATTTACATCCTAATTTCTGTTTGTGGTTTTTATGAAAAATATATGAATAAATTGAATTTCGTCTAAAGCTTTTAACGCTAGAAAATTATTGAGACCATTAATAAAATTTTGTAATTCATAGAATCATAATAATTACTCACATTTTCATTTGAGGACAAAATCCGGAACTGAGTTATTGACTTCAATTCAAGGGAAAAAGGTTCATAAGTGTGTGAACACTTATTATTTCTGAAACCGTTTAGATTAGGAGAATGGAAATCCTACAGAACTATCTTCGAAGTCTCATTTATAAAATACTCGAAATATGCAGTCCATACAGGAATTTAATATACATTCCATCCTGTTTACCCTCGCCTATAGAAAAAACTTCAGACTAAATTGAATATGCTCCATTCTATGTATGTCGAGTATAAATAGTGAAATTTATCAAAATCATGTATAAACTTTTGCCCAGCTTTAAAATAATGTAAAGACAAAAGTCAGTAATAAATATAAATTATGAGTGTGGGTTTTTTGTAGTAAGAGTAATGTTATGTGCTTTATTTGAATACAGAGACGCGTAATTTAGTATAACAGTTTACCAAAGTGGCCTAACACTCTAGTGACTTAGAGTAAAGAATATAATATAGTATAGTCTTAAGACTCAAGACAGACCAAGCACATGCTTCTTAAAGGTGATATGATTTTCAGATCGTGAATCAATTTTTTTTGGTTTGTTTGTTTTTGTAACAGAACCGATCTTATAAATAAATGGATTTATTGTGTTTCTATACTGGAAATAAGATTAGGTTTTGTCACACAACTTTTCAAATTATTTATACTGTATGGTCAATAAAAATGTACCACCAGCCCTCACATATATAACATTCACTCACATTTATATCATCTGATAAATCACAATTTATCTCTATTTATTCTGTCATGAATGACAAAACCACATAAAAATGAGCTCAATTGCCAAGCGAATAAAGGCACTAACATCTTTACGTTAGGCTACATACACTATGAGATTGCGGGTTCGAATCCAGCCAGTGATAGTGTGATCGATTATAATTAACGAAGGCGGTTGATTTCTTGGATAAGAACGAAGTAATTGATTCCACCCACATCATAAATTTTATTGTATAATGTAATATCCCGATGTAGTTTTAAATAAATAAAGATAAAAAAATAATGATGTGGATGGCCTCTAAAACTGTGGAAAATTTCGAAAGTGAATTTAAAAAAAATTAAAAATTAAATTATTTCATCTACTTTGTATTTATACCAGTCTTTATAAACCACACGGTAAAAATGTAGTCTATTTCAATTTCACTGTACATAAATCATAAGTTTTTATCTCTTTTTAAACAACATTTAAGCCCCAATGAATAATCTAATTCCAATTTTTTGCATAAAAAAAAACATATTTGCTAAAAAAACTAGTTTTGCATTTTACACAACAAAACAACTAAATGCGCTAACAGAAATTTTTATGCAAATTTAATCTTTATTTCTTTAAAAAAAAAAAAAAATGTTAAACATTAATTTAATTAGTCTTTAAGACGTAATTAACTGCAAAGGCGGAAGAGATCAGCGACTCTAGGTACTAAGGAAATTAGTTATCACATTAATTTGCTTATCCAAAATCTTGGTCCAAAAATTGATTGTATTTTATAAATAAGTATTTCTACTACAAATGTGTCATAATTAATATGAATTAGCTAATTTAAATTATTATCCAAATTATGGCTTTTTTGGTTTCGATGAGCCCCCAACATTTCTGCCATATACCTAAGAAATGTTGGTCTCTCTTGGGAATCAGGGGATCTACCTGGACCACTTTGACAATCACTGCTCTAGAACAATGATATTTATTGCAAATCTAATGAACCCTATTTTGATTAAACTATCAAAGTCTATCGTTTGAGATGGCAGCAATTCACTCCATCACAGACAAGAAGACGCCAATCTTAAAAATAATAATTTGAGAATAGGAGCCTTCGAAAGATAGCGAAATAATAGCTTGAATGATAGCAAAAGCTGACTGGGGCAGCCTTGCCCTGGTCTAAACTGTGCCAAAGAAAAACTATTCGTCGAATAGAGGTTACACGTTGCTAATTTGGAGAGAGTCCAAAAAAATCAAAATTACTTTTCGTAAAATAGTTAAAAACAAAAATCAATCAATTATAATTTCAAAAATTCGTTATAATATTTGATAATAAAACTTGATTTGTTAAACCCTTTTAATAAAGACCCGAATTTTGCTGACTAAGATTTTGGCTACGTCAAAAGTTAACTTGCAATTTTAATTGAAAATATTTGCGAAAAAGATTAGCAAAATAGATTTTTTTTGAAAAATCTATTAATTATACTTTTCAAAAAAACGTTAAAAATTTTGAAAAAATATTGAATGTTTAGACAGTGGTGATTCGATTAACCCTTTATAAAAATACCCTTTACAAAAGGTGAATGAATTTATACACGGGTACTGCACATACCGAATCTTTTAAAGGATCATAGACCAGCTGTATTTACCAAATATGACAAAGTCCTTTTTTTATTTTTATTTTTTTAAATACAATAAATAAGTTTTTATTTTATTTTTTTTGTGCAAAAAATCTAAGAAATTATAGAAAAATATATTGAATAGAAATAAAGTAAAGTATACATATTCAGGTATAGAATTTCATAGATCTGTTGCGTCACAAGGGTTTAAGAAATTTGATCAGGATATTACAATGTAAACATTTTGGATATGAAGGTATGAAAGGGTAAAAAATATGCATTTTTTTGTAAGAAATTTTATTTATATATATATAATCTTTTTTTGACGTTTTTGTGTAATGTAATCGCCTTGTTTAGGCAATGTTTCCTATAAATAAATTAATTCTCCCATGAAAGAGTTAACGTTTTTATGGAAAAAAAAGGATTTTTTCGCACTTTTTATTGTTCCCAAAAAAAAAAAAAATCAACCCCTTCAGACATGACAACAAGGTGTTTGTATTTTTATTTTAAAAATATGTAAAAAAAGGTTTTTTTTAATTATATTTTTAACGAATATTCTCAGAAAATTTTCGTTTTTTTGGAATAGGGTGACCTGTTTGTTTACCAAATTCATTATTGCAATTCGATCATTAAGTGAAAATTTCAAAACATCAACGTTTTGTATTACAAATTTTTATATGAAAATGTTATCACTGGTGATTCGACGACTCAAAATAAAAATTGGTTAAAATTTTCTGTCCTTTTCAACACGGCTTATTGTTTGAATCAATTTACTATTTGCATTTTGTTTGAATCAATTTTTTAATGTGGTTTTATTGGAATAAGCTTAATCGATCAAACTATTCAGCTCTTAACCTTGTTGTCGATCGTCGTTAATTTGGTTAAAATCGCTTGATTCCTACGAGAGATACAGTGAACGAAAAATTTCAAAAAAGTGTTTTTTTTTTTTACATAACTCCGACATTTCACTTGGATCGTTTTTGATGAAAGAAAATAATAATTAAAGCTCAAACAACAAAATTTTTAGCTCAAAATCATTGTAATATGTTGAATTTTAAGTGCTTAGATATGGAATTAGTGTGAAGTTGCAGGGATGGCCTTTAGAGTCAATCGTTATCAATTTTTTTTTTTTTAAATTTCTAACATTTATTCACTTTTTAAATAAAAAATTCACAAGCAAATTTTAGCTCTATATTTCTGTACGTTCTTAAGTTATCTTGATTACGGACAGACGGACGAATGGGTGGACAAATCGACGAAAATGGAAAAACTGATCAAGTACTTCATTTCATTTGCCTTCAATATAAACTTTAGACTAAATTTAATATATCCCAATCTATTTGATCTTTATGTGAGGTGTAAAATGTTAGCATAATTAAAACAATGTCTTAATTCTATAATTAATTAATAAGAAAGTCTTTGACGACACTCAAAAACCTAAAATATTTAAAATATATAAAAAAATTGTTACATATGTTTTACTTAAATATTAATTGTGGTAAGCTTTTTGTTAATTACTTACGGATATTACCATAGATTTAATGATCTTCTCCAATGTAATAATGATCTACATACAAACAGACGTTGTTACATTAATTACACTAAGGCTCTGTATCATCATGTAATGTAAATTTTGTTTTTAAGGGATTATTTCAACATTTCCTTAAATAATTAATTTTGATTATGTTCAAACATTTTTTAATCGGATATCAACTATTTATTTTAAAACAATCTGTTTATAATATTTTTGAGACAAAAAAACAAAAATATTTTTTTAATAATATTCTTATAAATATTTTGGGGTGCGTTCTAAAATCAGTTCTTAAATATAAAACGTTTATCATAAATGTTTGTTAAGTGTATCAAAAATTATAACTATAGAAATATAGACCGCTTATTTGACTATAATTTTTTTTGAATTTTTTAAAAATGATTTACTGCCTATATTTCTCAAAAAAAAAATTTTATTGCGAAAATTTATGGCTATTTATACAACTGTGCTGAAAATTGGTAGACAAGACTGATTTGTACTCCATTACGATTGCTTGGTCCTAAAAACTATCAGATTAAAATTACTGATATGAAATAAGGTTACTCAATTTTGAAGCAACTTGCAATTGCCTATAATTCTGCTTTTATTTTGTAATTTTTCACAATCAAGAAATGTCAAAATTCGACATTCAGAAAAATTTCGATTTTTTTTTAAAACGATTTTACTGCACCTCGAAATTTTAGTACATAAATGAAAATTTAAAAATATATTGAAATTTTTCAGGCAAAAAATTATCCGATTTTTCAAAATACTTCTGAAAATATACAGAAATGTTGTTTTAAATTTTAATTCGATAAAAGGTCGAAATTTGTAAATTAGTTAAATAGATTTTCTATATTTTTCTGCCTTTGCAAAGATTTTTAAAACTGATGGAAATTATTATGTATGGATCAATTTAAGGGTACGGTTTCATTTTCCAAAATCAATTAGCTTCGATCTACTCACCTGACTTTGAAAAAACTTTGTAAGCAATTTACTATATATTTAGTCTACGCTGTGTATTCGTTCGAAGTTATCGAACAAGAATTATCTCTATATTATAAGTTATATGTCTATGATTAACCAGCAATGCATTGCCCATAGAAAGTGGACTGACTCTGGAACGTGTTACATAAGTTAGATAACAATGACCAAACACAAATTTAAATATAGTATTATCAGTCCTTTTTTTACATTTGATTTCTATGTAGTTCTGTCTCATTCTATCTGCTATTCAAATTAATAAATATTTTCAAAAAAATAATTTATCATTTTTGAATTCATATATTTTTTTTTGTTATAATTTTTTAATTGACAGATCCAAAAAAAAAAAAACGAGTAACAGCGAGCCCAAAATATTTTTTTTAATTTTGATTACTTTGAAAATAGATTTGAATATCGAACCATTTATGTGATATAATTTTTTCATGTTTTTATCGATAAATTTTTTCTAGAAATTTGTAGAAATTAATATGTGTGTGATATTAATGAATTTATTAATTAATTAATATTAATAAATTAAATTTGAATATCGAACCATTTATGTGATTTAGATGTGTTCATATTTATCGATAAATTTTTCCTAGAAATTTGTAGAAATTAATATGTGTGTGATATTCATGAATTTCTTAATTAATTAATATCAATAATATAAATTCGAATATCGAACCATTTATGTGATTTAGATTTGTTCATGTTGATTGATGAATTTTTCCTAGAAATTTGTATAAATTATTAAGCGTGTGATATTTATAAATTAGTAAAAATTAATAAAATTGATAAAAGTTTATTATGAAATTTACATAAATTATTAATTAATTGTCTTTCTTATAAACATTCTATTTTTATCCAAGTCCGAAATCAGACCTTTCTCAATATAACATTATTTATAGCATATTAATGACTTTCCCATTTTCTTCGAATAATTAACCACTAAATTGGCGATTATTTCTCGCGAATTAACTCTTATGCCTTAAGCCTTAAGCTGGATCAAAATAAATATGCTGAAATATCCATTCGAAGCCATAATATACTATTTTAGGGTTTTCAAGGTATTTAAAGTCCGTAAAAATTTGATTTAGTATACAGGGAAAGTTTATGTTGATTTAGTTTCTTCTAAACTTCATTATTATTTTTATATTCTAGTGGGAGGGGGGTGTATATAAAATGCTACGCGATTTATAGTCGCTCCTTAGTAAATTGAAAAAAGACTGGACAATTGAAGATTTCGGACTTAGAAAGTCAAAAATAAATAATTATAAAACATATTATACGGTCAATTAGTTAAACGATAACCCATTAAAATTTTGATGTAACTTTTATAATTTTATCAATGCCTTGTAATTTTATATATTAAACAATCAAAATAAATATAAAAATCAATTTCCACAAAATTTATCGATAATTAATTTCCAAAAAAGTTAATTTATCGATAATTAATTTTGAATCAAAAAAGATTAATTTATTTTCGAAAAAACTATCGAAATTTTGGATGAAAACATTATGAAAAAAAAATTATGTACAGAAAATAATTTTTTAAAAAAAGGGATAAAAAACGTAAAAAGTAAAAGGTCTTAAGAATTTTTTATATAAAAAAAAAAATAAAAAAATACAGATTTTAATGAATTCATTTGCAATAATAGTGCCCTTTTCATTGTAGAAAGTTCACCCCTCAGGTGAACCTCTGATAATATTAATGATATATCAAATTCCATTATTTACCCAAAAAAAAAGTATATAATATAAGATATTTGCACCCCTTTTTCCATTTTTTTAAAAAAATAAATCAATAAAAAAAATAAATAATTTTTGTATACCTGTTTAGAGATTGTGAGAAATTTTAGAAGAAATAACCACTTTTGATAGATTTTTTTTTACATAATACTGGAATTTGATATTTTAATCAATTAATCATTAAATTTTTTGTTTGCGTCAATTTTTTGATAAATCGAAATTCAACTCTTTTTTTTTTTCGTTAAATCACTGAATTTTTTACGTTTTCTCACGAAGTAAAAAAATTGATTTTATGTTTCATGGAATTGTTTGGAAAAAATTTGATATTCACTCAAAAACCATAAAAAATTTGATCTTACTTATCGTCTCAATTAAAAATTGGTTTTTGATATGAACCAATTTCTTTTTTTCCTGTACAAATTTTAGGATAATTGTTTAATAGCTGAATTTTGGCGCATCTATGTTTACCAAAAAAAAAGGAAAGGTTTCAAACAAAAGTTGAAAGTTTTTAAGAAGCCAAAATTTTTTTTACGAATCTCCTGCGTTTTAAAAAATGTCTGGATCTATGAAGCCCTATTGATTGATTTTTTTCAATCACGAACTTAAACTAATTGAACACAAATTTTTGTAAATGCCCTCTATATTTTCTAAAATTATAAAAACTTTAGACTAAATTTAATATACCTACACATGTATGTCAAGTATAAAACAATATATAAAATTGAATTTTCCTAATTCCTTAAAAATGTTTGAGGAATTTTGAAATATTTGCATGTAAATACAAAATTGATGAATTTTGTTATAACATTGAATAATTTCCACCTTAAATTAACTTGTTCTCACCATTCAAAAAAATCTCCGTTATTTGGAGTTTAATTCGCGTGAAAAAAAAATGTATATTTTGTAGAAAAATCAAAATAATAAAAACAGGACACCCCCTCTGTATGTCGCGTCCCTTTCAATGCAACACATTTTTTTCAATAAGATAAATGATTTCAATGATCGATGAAGTATATTTTATTTTAGTTTTTTTGTTACAAGTTAGATTTTTATACGATTTTTTTTTTTGGAATGATTAATTGATCCAAACACATCATAAAAAATGCGTCAATATATTTTTTAACTTAAAATTATTTAAAAAAAGTGAATAATAAAAAGTCGTTTTGAAATGTTTTCACGGTAGACTAAGTAATTGGCGAATTTGATTGACTTTCCAAAATAAATAATTTATCATTTTTATGGGAAACTAGTTTTTTTTTGTTGTTGTTGGTAATCGATTTTTAGTTAATTACACTTGTGAGTTCGAAATATTTACTTTTTTTTATTTAACCCTGTGCATGTAACCCAACTTTTTTTTGCCAAAAAAACGTTAAAAAGTCTGTTTACTTTTCAAAAATAATATCATTAATTAAAAATTTTAAAAACCAACTTTTAAACATTATTTCATTTACGTTACAAGCTTTTGAGCCCTTGAATAAAAATTAAAATATTGTGTAAAAATTTGCCATAGAAAAAACCTATTTTGAATAAAATGTCTTTGGATTGATTTGCAAAAAATTTTCAACTGGCGGCGATATTAGAAAAACCTTGAGTCAGGGAATTTCGATTATGCTGAAAAAATCATAGGATAGTCATGGCATATGGTAAATATTGCAAATAGGGAATTTTGAATTTTTTTCTGGATTTTTAATGTGGTCATGATCTCATAATTATCCGATAATGATGCTCACTCATAAATAATTCATTGTTCGGGCCTTGAACTCTGGATACCATTTTAAAAATGACAAATTCATATTTACAAAAAGTGGTCTAGAAGAAGACAACCTGGAAAAGTGGGCAAATTGCGTTCTTCAGATTCGCCCTTCTTGATTTCCCCTTATAATTTCCCATCGATTGTAAACTAATGTTTTTTAACTTGTTTAGAAAACATTTTTATATCTTTTGAGCTTTTAAAGGAAATACCTTTTTATTACTCTGATTTTGATCATTTCACATCGATGTTTAAAATCTGCATTTTCTTTGCTTTTATACAAAAAGAAAAGTTAGTATTTGTTGAGCTTTCCTCCACGTGAGGGTTAGTATACAATATATTCTTACCATAAAAATGTCAACCAAAAAATTGTCATTTCTTACGAGACCTATATTTTAACAATTTTTTTAACTAAGAAAATACATTTTCCGAGAGTCCTTTATATCAAAAAATTTAAATTTATTAGAGACTTAATTGTTAATACTCAGTTGTTTTTAATTAAAAAATTTTGTGACAACAAAAAATAAGTGTAGTAAGAATTTATTTTTATAAAAAGTGATAATTCAATTTTTTAAAAACATGTAATATAAGGGCGTCTTTTTTTTTTTGATTTCCTGACTGGAAGAAATTTATTTTAGTAACATTTTGAGATGATTGCCATATAAATATCACTTTTTTTTTCTTGTTTATAGTTCGGTGATGCAAAGTTTTAGACGGAAAAGGGTTAAAATTCTCACGACATAAAACACATGCTTTTATTAAATTAATAAAGGTACTAAGTGGTTCACGTAAATTTACACCTATCTTCTCAAAATGCAACGGAAGTAAACAAAAAAACTTCCCTATAAGGCAAGAAGACTTTTTTCATCTCTTTAAGACAAAATTTCTTGTCTTAAATTTAAGATAGAAATAAAGTTTACTAAAAAATTTCTATCACCGGTCAACAAAAATAATACTATTTTTCAATTACCAAATCATGTATACTTTTTCACGAGACCTGGTAAATTTTTGTGCGAATATTATCTATCAATTTTCAGGCAATCAACGAAACTCAAATTTTCCCAGTTGTCATAATAGATTACGGTCTATTTATGAACAAGACGATTTTGATTCTTTTCTTTTTCTGGTGTAACTTCGATTCGATTTAAACGAAATTTGATTAACGCAATTATTATGCTCATTCAGAAAATTTTCTGTATATTTTATGAAAAAATTACTGCCCAATCCCTCTCTTGAGGAAAGTCTCCAAAATACCAATTGATTTTCTAAACATACTAGGAACTTGAAGTTTTAAGCAACAAATTATCTCCTTTTTGTTTTGGGAGCTTCCAACTTTTTGCCTGTGGAATTTAGGAAGATTCTGTTTTTGTCTTCATTTTGAAATAATCAGGAAAAAATCAGATGTTCGCTAGTTTTAGCATACAACGTATTCTTGGATATAATCCATAAATCTTTAAAACGATTAATAGATTGATTATTATTAGGCGTTTTAGAAACATAGAAAATATAAATTTTCCTTGGGGTTGGATTTTATTTAGATGATAAATAATTGTTAATTTTCTGAGGTGTATAATTTTTTCGATTATACACAGTACCGAAAAAAAAATTGTAATATTTATAATTAAAACACGGTAAAGAAGGGTAAATAAAACCATATTTTAAGAGTTGAAACTATTTATAAATTACATAAAAATTTTAAAGACACGATTTAGATGAGGCATTAACTGAACAACCAAAAAAAAAAATATGTATAAAATCTAATTTTGAATATTAATATATAAAAATATTTTTTTGAAATAATTGAACAACGGAAGCTGTTTTTGTTGTTGAAACAAAATGCAGTATAGAGTTAGATCATCAGTTCATTAAACCATTCGAGAGCGCTCCCTCAAACAAAAAAATATGTCAAAAAAAGTATATGTAACCCCTTTTTTTTTTTTAAAAAAAATAAACTCACATACTCATAACTGATTCGAATACATTCATCAACATTTTTAAAGTGGATGTTTATTAAATAAAAAATCTTGAGAATTTAACTTGAGTTGAAATTATTTTGAAATTATTTTTAATTAAAAAAAAAAAGCAATTGAATTGCGACAAATTGAGTTTTTAATAGAATTTGTTATGAAATTTTGGTATGCACAATTTCTTGACATGAAAACGAAATTGACCAGAGTCGAAGCCTTGAAAATTGGTAAAAAATGGAAGAAAATTATAGTAGGATGAAATCCATTGGAAACGCAAGTTAATACGATAAAAATTAAAGGAATAATAAATTACGGGCGATTTAAGGGTAAAACACGGTTTATTTCGATTTCCGGCAAAACTACAAGTCCTATGGAATAAAGTTAAATGGCAAGGTTGTAGGTAATAAAAAGATCTACAACTTTTGTTATTACATTTTTTCACTTTTTTCCATAGGACTTTGCCGGAAATTCAGATAAACCCAATTTTACCCTTAAACACTCAGCTCGCTCGTAATTTATTTATCCTTTCATTTCTATCATATGATCTTCCGTTTCAAATTGGTTTCATTCTACAAAAATTTTTAGTGTTTTCAAAAATTATCTACCCTGGTATATTAATATTCGTAAATTTAACAATTTAGTAAGGAAAAGATTATTTTAGAAATTTTTTTACGTAAAATAGATATCTAAATTTAAATAAATTTTAATTATATTGTAAAAAAAAAATTGGCGATTTTCAGAAAAGTCTTTAATTAAAAAATGATTAAATAAAAAGATTGATACTTAAATTTCTCAGTTTGCGGATACCCATTGCGGTTAATATGAATGTATTTGATATTTGATTGGTGGCTTTGCTTAATAATAGGTGGTGTCTAGTGGTAATTATTTATTTGTTAGTAATATTTTATATATATGTTTTTTTTTTGAGTTAATTAAACAATTTCCCACCCAAATAAAAATTTGATTGAAAAACAGTTTGAATCTTAAAATATCTCTGATATATTGTCAATAATATTAATTTTTGTCTGATTGAACTCTCCCACTGAGTATATTAATGAAAAATTGAGTTCAGGGTATGAATATTTAATTCTTTTTTTTTAATATTATAAATATTATAAATATGTTGAGAGTATATCGAAAATTTAGAATAATACTCATTTGATTAGGAATACGTAATACTACACAAATTGTCATATCGTTTCAAATCAATTCTACAGTGATCGATCAAAGTGTGGGGTATAGAAATTTCTTGTCAAGGACCTCTTCACATGAACAATTTAAAAACTAAGAATAATTCATGCTGAAGATCACTACATTGTAGATGGATATAGAATAATCTTAATGATACATTTTTCAGTATTTGAGATTTTTGGTTTATTATATTGAGTCCATAAATTGAGTCAAGGCTTTTTTAGGTGAAGGGAATTTTAAGGCTACTTGTAATTGCATGCTGAACATCAAGGGTGAATCTTTGGACATCCAACATTTAACAGATTGCCTTTTTTTAATCTATAGATTCATCTTTTTGCTAAATAAAAATTTATTTTTTAATACAAATCGTTTAATTCAGTCAAATAACGATTTACCTAAGCTTTGTGTATGCTACGCCTACTAGATAATATACATATTATTATACTATTAATATGTACTACAAAGTGGTTTTAATACATGTACCCCTATCTGTTTCAATGAATTTTTTCACTTAATTTAAGTTCCTATGATCTTCATTTTCAGACTCAACCTGTTTTGCTTTTGCATATAAATTACTATAGCAAAAAGCAGGCTTTTTTTTTAAAAAAGAACTGATTTTCAAATGTGGAATGAATTCTTTTTAATTCTAAATCGATAAAATATAGAAATTACCAAAAAGAATTTTTGAATTAAAATAACGTGCAAACCGTTACCAAATTACCGCAACGAGTAACATCTCCTCAGAGAATCATTACAACTAGCTAATTCATGATGACTACTTTGTAGTTGGAATGCGTATTTATAAAAATATAAAATAATTTGATCTAGGAAATTGGGGCAAAAAATCTAAATTTATTCGAAAATTCCTAGAGTTCTCATTAATAGTAATAAAAATAAATAAATATAATATTGACATAAAAAATTTAAAGACTTACTTGAACGCCATGCCAATTCAATTTCGTGCCCTATTCTTTGTCAGACATATTTTTGATTGAACCCTGTTAATTACACTAAAAATTAATGGTGGACAATGAATGTGATCCATTCAGTAATATTTATTAAGAATAATATAATATTTAAAAGTAATGAAAAATAATTTGAAAACAAAACAATGGCTACCCACGTATAAACATTCCAATACGGAATTTTTTTAAATAACACAATTTTTTTTCTCTTCAAATCAATTTTGAATCTGTCAAGGTTTTTTAAAAATATAAATAAGAATTTTTTTTTTGTTTTTTTTTTTTTGCCTTAAATAATTAGATTTTCATATTTTATTAATTACAATTTTTGATTTTATTCTTTTCAAATCTTTTAAATATCCAAAGTATTTGATCTGATAAAATTTGGAGATAAAGATTAATCAAATTCGAAAACCAATAATAATTTTGGAAATATTAAACTAAGTCTATAAATTGTTTCCCAATGTAAATGAAAATTACTGGCCAGGATAAACTTGAAAAACTTGTAAGATCAAGGAGATTTTGGCATAATTAAGAAATTTGTATTTTTTTTCTAAACTTTTTAAATATTCATTAGTTTTTCTCTGTCTATTTGTCGTATTATAAATACGTATTTCTATCTACAAGGTATCACCATCAGTACTTTTGAGTGATTTAAAAAAAAAAGCTCTGATATTTGTCAAAAGAAGTTTCTAGGATCTAATTCGAAGACAATATTCGGCATAAATGAGACTAAGGCATTAATTTAGATCTCATTTGATTAAAATTATCCTATTTTATAAAAAAAAAATGAAGGTACGGTCTGAAAGAAATATATGAAAATAATTATTCCGCAGTGCCAAAAACAGTGCGAATTACATTAAGTACTTAGGGTTGATATCTCGAAGATAAGGGAAAGTGTATCACTTTTAGCGTTCCAAAGGATAATAAGCGTAATGCTAGTTTTCTTGATAATGCTTGAAATTGATACGCGAAAGCTTGCTTTGAGTAGGATTTCTGAAACCTATGAATACGACTTTCGTATTTTGGCCTCAAAATTACCCTACAAATTCCATTCGATCAAAATAGAAAATTAAAAATATATCTCGATTTAAAAAAAATCTTTTTAAGTTAATTTCAACTCACTCAAAAATTTGGTTCTTTTAAATTCGTTGCAAAGTTGAAAGAATTACAATTTATATTACAGTAAGGCTTTTTTTGCTTCAAAGTTTTGGAAAATTTTAAAGTCATACAAAATGGAATGATTTTATAGACTGAAGAAATCCCAATGATCCATTGTAATTGACAAATAATTATTTGTCTCTAAAGAATAATCCGCTTGTCAATGGCAAAACTAAAATATCGCAAAAAACAATTTGGGGTCATCTGGTTTGGCTTTTTGAAATAAGATCTCGTTAGTTAATTATAACAAAAAGATTGAATCGAGTTATTCAAAAACAAAAAATGAACTAAATAATTTGGTAAAAATTCATAGTTGATAAAACTTAGAAAACATTAGACGACTTTTAAGTTAATATAAAACTTGGCCTGTAGCGCTGTAATCATAAAAAAAAAAACGAAGTATCTGAATGCCTGATGTAAATAAAAACATAAAAAATTAATTATTTAAATTGCTTTTAAATATAATTTATTATAAAAACTAAATTTAACTCAAGTCAAGTCAAACTCATTTACATAAAATTTTTATACATTTTTGTATTTATATTTAATTTTAACTCACTGTTCAAAATAAATAATTTATCATCTTAATTCATTTTTTATAATAAAAAATAAAATAAATAAATAAAAAAAATTTATACGATATTTAAAATTCATTAAACAATTCCACCATCTATTATTAGTAAGTGAACTAAAAACTTATTCACTCGCTTATATTACAAGTAGCGCTTCGTACAAACTTACATTTGATACATCAATAGTAACTATTATGGCCACTAGCTGGCACTAATGGCAACTGAAGTTAATTTCTTTGTAAATTCCAATAGCGAATTTAAGCAATGTATCGTCTTTTTTGCTTTAGGGAAGTGGTTATGACAAATAATAACTTTTCAAATGTTTAAATTATCTTTTTTCCAAATTGTAATTTTAACGGTGCTTCTATTTACCAACTTGAACCCAAATAGTTTTTCAATCTTTTCATGGTGAAAGAATGCCTTTTTTGTCAACAATTATTAGCTGAAATACTTACGAAAATCCTTAAGCGAAACCACCACAGGAAAAGTGGCCACAAGAATAAATATAATTCTAAATATCAAACGATTTTGTCATTATGGCAAAATCGGATGACATTATTCCAATCAATTTTTAAAATATGCTAAGCTTCATATATTTGTCCTTATAAACTTAATCGAAACAGCCAGACCGTTAGTATCTAACGTGTTCCAAGAGATATGATGATAGTACCAGGCAGTTAGCGCTTCCAAGGGGAGCTTGAACAAACTTAACCTGTATTGGAACAACGCAACATGATGGTTTATATTATAACTAATCCTTAAAATAGTTGACAAAAACCAATTACACACTCTAGTGGTATGAAATATAAAACACTTGAGCTTAAAATAACTTGACCAAAAGATGTCACACTAAGCAATATAATATAGAATCATAAAAAGTTAGACTCTCATCCTGAACTCAAGTTTTGTGATTACAATTGGTTCAAATAATAAAAAAATGTGGAACGCATAAAAATTATCAATTTTTAGAAAAAAAATAAGTGTTTTTTTTGGGATTTAGCCTAGAAAACGAATGAGAGGCTATTTATATTCTTTTTTCTTCAGTTTTGATTGCATTTTAAAATGAGTCAAAATTTTGAAAACTCAATCAAAAATTCAAAAATGTAGACCAATGTACTCCTGGCAGCGCATATAATTTTTCTCTCTTGTAAATTCGAATAAATACTATCTTACTTTCTTGAATCGCTTCTCGAAATTGTTACTCGTGATTACCTTTTGAAAATATTTGATGATTAGATAAGTACTCGTAAAATAGAATAAATCTGAAATATTTTGCCCAATTGTCAAAATAATTAGATTTTAATCAGTAAAACATTAATTTCTCTGACAATCGATAAGAACAAAATCGATGTTTTTCATTTTAAGAATTTGGAACATATTTTCTTAGAAAAAAAGAGGTTGTTTTACACTACAAATGTTTTTTTGATGGTTGGACATTAAATTTTCGGATAAAAAATTTATCAAATTCATAATCTTTTTATATGGTAAATAATAATAAAAAGCAGGTCGAACAAACATACAGTTAGTTCTCTTCTACTCTTTCATATTTTCACATACACAAAAATATACATTCTCTTACACCCTCATTTGTACACATCCAAGCCCACATAGTACTGTTAGGTACTGTATAGAGAATTACAATGGGAAAATTGGGTAGTGGATCCGTAACCAACGGCTGCTGCCAAAAAATATTGCTAACTTTAATGAGAAATTGAGATTAAATACTTTTTTAATTGGCCTCCTATTTGTTAAAATTATGGTATAACAAGTGAAGATTACATCTAAGAAAGTTAATTGTTTAAATACTCGAGAAATGATTGAATTTCATTGATTGGATTATTTTTAATTAACATTCATAAATATCCAGTCTATACAGTTATATATGTATTGTTATTACCTATATGTGTTGGTTAGCCAAATTTGGGCGAAAATTATGGAGAACTCGAAATTTTACGAAATATTATTCGCTGATGTAATGACTTTTTCTGGCCACAGAGACACTTCTTATTACATTATGATTTGAATTGAATATACATATGGTAACTAAGAGGTTAGTTTAAGGGACTCATACCCCCGCCCCCTTTAAACACACTCACCCAAAAAATATTTTATGTATTATTCATAAATTTTTTTTATTTATTTATTTGAAACATTGTATTATCGGCATACGCTTCAATGAATTCAATTGAATTTTCCAAATCGTTTTTCATCACTTATGATTATGAAAAATATTTCCAAATACCATTGTATTCAAATATCAATAACTGGCCTGTGACTGTGTGGTGTGTTCTTTTAAGCTTTAAATTGGAAATTTCTAATAGCGAATATAATTATTTTATTTCATTTAGATCGTGCTCCTCAGGGAACTAATCAAGAAAAACAACGCTATGCTTTTCTATTAACTAAGAAAGACGTATAAGATAATTTTCTTTAAATTTCGATTTTAAAAGTAGTCTTTTAAATTGCAAATATTAGGAAAAATGTTATTTGAATATTCGATTATTGAATTTCTAGTTATAAAGCTTATTATATTTAGCTTATTATAAGGCCTTTGAGGCTGATAATTTTAGAACCATAAAATGAACCATAAATTAAGTTTAAGGGAATTGTCGATCCCCGATAATCCAACTAACGATTTACACGTTAGTAACGGTTTATTTAATTTGTAAAATTATAAAATACGGCTATGAACTATTAGGATTTAGTAATTTTAAAAAACTAGGACCTTATACAATACTTTTCGAGCTTTTACAAAATTCAGTAGTCGGAAAATTAAACAAAGGATTACACTATAAAGAGTATAGTTTAACTAATATATAGTTATTCTTTATTGTTGAAACAAAATTCAACTTGAGTCAGGATCGTGTATATTTGAAATCTATTATAGATATGTTTAATTAAAAATTTAAAATTTATGACCCAAATTTAGTAGAAAAACATACTTTGTTTTTCAAAATTGGATAAAATTTGAGAGTAATAGGGAAAAGTTAATATTTTTGGTTTTTATGACGTCACAAGGTTTAAAAAATTAATTTTTTATATATCTTGGTTAAACTTTAACCGATTTGAATGAAATTTTTTTTGAAACCCAGTAATTTTTTGGCATACTTTTCAATTTTGTTATTAATAATTCGCTTACTTAAACCCTTATATGAAATATTATGACTACATACCTACTATCTTCAAATTTATTATAGATATGTTTAATTTAACCCAAAATTTGAAATTTATGACCCACATTTAGTAGAAAAACATACTTTGTTTTTCAAAATTGGATAAAATTTGAGAGTAATAGGGAAAAGTTAATATTTTTGGTTTTTATGACGTCACAAGGTTTATAAAATTAATTTTTTCTATATCTTGGCTAAACTTTAACCGATTTGAATGAAATTTTTTTTGAAACCCAGTAATTTTTTGGCATACTTTTCAATTTTGTTATTAATAATTCGCTTACTTAAACCCTTATATGAAATATTATGACTACATACCTACTATCTTCAAATTTATTATAGATATGTTTAATTTAACCCAAAATTTGAAATTTATGACCCACATTTAGTAGAAAAACATACTTTGTTTTTCAAAATTGGATAAAATTTGAGAGTAATAGGGAAAAGTTAATATTTTTGGTTTTTATGACGTCACAAGGTTTAAAAAATTAATTTTTTCTATATCTTCGCTAACCTTTGACCGATTTCAGTGAACTTTTTTTTGAAACCCACTAATTTTGTGTAGTACTTTCCATTTTTATTATTAATAATTCGTTTACTTAAACCCTTATATGGAATATCATGACTACATACCTTCTATATTGAATTCTATTATAGGTATGTTTAATTTAACCAAAAATTAGAAATTTATGGCCCAAATTTATTAGAAAAACATACTTTGTTTTTCAAAATTGGATAAAATTTGAGAGTAATAGAGAAAAATTAATATTTTTGGTTTTGATGACGTCACAAGGTTTTAAAAATTAATTTTTTCTATATCTTGGCTAAACTTTGTCCGATTTGAGTAAACTTTTCTTTGAATCCCACAATTTAAAGCACAATTTAAAATCGGCAAATAAAATGAAAATTATTTAAAAGTTGCTACCCTCATACCTATTTGCTTGATATTTTTCAAAATAAATTTATTGAAGCGCCTAGACTATAACTAGTTTTTGAATGTGTGGAGCTTTGTTTAACTAGATAGAAGCTTTTCGTTTGAGAATTATTATCATTGATATTATCAGTTATTTAGAAATATTAATTATATGCTTACCAAAATCTCATTACATATAATATCCCTATTCATATTATGGTTATTATGTAAATGATGCCTCGATATCCTGTTTTATTATCCTTGGATAATAATTAATCCAATGTGTTGATTAATATACTCTCATCAAGTCAATAGCAATTTTACTTCAGTTAATTAACTAAATAGATAATACCTATTCAATTTAGAAGTAATTTTGGATCGTTTGATTGGTTTTACATTAAGACTTCAATTCAACACAGAATAAGATTTAATCTGTATTTGAATAATTCAATTGGTTTAAAGTTAAATAACAAATAAAAATAATCGAATGTAATAATAGATGTATCTTTTGTCTGTATTTTAAAATCAAGGCAGATTTTAGAGAGTAAAACATAATGTGTAAGGGTATATTAATTTTGGTCTAATTAAGTTTACAACGCTAACTAATATTGACCACACAAAATTTTGGTATAGATGTTTATAGAAACACTTAATTAGACTATTTCTGACTGTTCATCCGTCATCACGATAACTAAAATACTAAAAGAGTTTCAAATTTTAATGATTTTGATACACAATTATCAAAAATTTGTTTTGTATTCTGGAAAGAGTTGGAAATTTTGTGAATTAAATTTCAATGGAATCAAATTCAAAGTATAACTTAATCGGAGTACTTTGTAAAAATTTATGCGGGCTGATTCGTTTTTTCGTCAGTTAATAAATTTAATTACAGTCAAAAATTTTTTATTTAAAATAGTCCTTTTTTTCATGGCTCCGATTGAAACAAATCCTTTAATGCTCAATACACATTATTTTAAGAAATACATGGTGTGAACCTTTCGGTTGGACCTCCTTAATATTTTAATTCACACGCATATATATATATATATATATATATATATATATATATATATATATATATATATATATATATATATATATATATATATATATATATATATATATATATAGCTGTAAAAACAAATAGTTTGTTTAGTGTTAATTTGAGAATGATACTAAAATAAAATCCTTTTTGACCTTACTGTTTTATGTTCTATTTACAAGCATATAAAATGCGGGTAAGTATTAATAGGAGGGATTAGGGTGGGAATACACTACCAATACACTAAGAGCGGGCGCACACCATCAGATTTTCTGATCAGAATGTCTCATCAGAAAATCTGATGTAACTAAATAACATGTATTTTATATCAGACCCCGAACACGGTAAGATATTCTGATTAGAAAATCTTATGGTGTGCGCGTACATATAATGCTGTGTGAAATAGCTTTAGAATTTCTGATCAGAAAATCTGATGTTAAATCAGACAACATCATAAGATTTTCAGAAGTAGACAGTCTGTTAGCCAAAAAAGTAATTAATAAATTTAAAGTGATTCACAGCCATTATGACTATTATGAGTGGTTTAAAAATTTTATTTTATTTTATTTAAATTATAATATTTTATTTAATCTTATTTACTAATAAAAAATATAAAATGGAAGACATTGAACATTTAATAAATGAATAAAGCGATTTCACAATAAGTGAACATCATCCATTTTTATATTTCCGCAAAAAAGTATAAAATAAAGTACAAGAACATAGATCGGACTGACACGAATCCGATCATATCCGATCAGAATTTCTTATAGGAATGTCAGATAGTGTGCATTGAGTCTGAAATTTTTTGATCAGAAAATCTGATGGTGTGCGCCCGCTCTAAATGTTCGTAGGCATACACTAACTATATTACGGTTGTGCTAAATGGTAGCCATGGTAGCCATCCATGGTAGATATTGTATTCAATTCTGATGTTATTTTAACCAATAATTAATTGATCATAAAATTTAATTGTATTTACATAATTGTCATTTAATATTTTCACCCATCCATTATCCATTTTCCACTCAGACCATCATCAAATACAGTCAACATGGACACAACTCTTTTTTGTTGTTATTCTTTATAGTTCAAACAAAATACAACTTGAGTCACGGTCGTATATATTTGATTGTGCCCTCTATGAAGTTTCAATTATTAATCTGTTCGCCCCAAACAGAAGGGGCACTGTTTAAACTAGGCCTTTAAAAAAAACCTGTGTTTTGTTTCATTTGTTACTATTCCTACAAAGAACAGAGAAGTCGTGAAGTTTCTGAGGAATTAACCTCATGATAATTTACAGTGATATCTGGATAAGTGGGATCAGGATATATAAGATACAAAAATAACTGATAAAAATCCCTACATACCTACTATGTTGAAATCTATTATAGATATGTTTAATTTAAAAAGTTTGAAATCTATGATTCAAATTTATTAGAAAAACATACTTTGTTTGCCAAAATTGGATATAATATGATGGTAATAGAGAAAAATTAATATTTTTGGTTTTGATGACGTCAGAAGGTTTAAAATATTAATATTTTCTATATATTGGCTAAACTTTGACCGATTTGAGTGAACTTTTTTTTGAAACCCACTAATTTTGTGTCATACTTTTCATTTTTATTATTAATAATTCGCTTTCTTAAACCCTTATATGGAATATCATGACTACACACCTTCAATCTTTAAATCTAATATAGATATGTTTAATTTAACCCAAAATTTGAAATTTATGACCCAAATTTAGTAGAAAAACATCCTTTGTTTGCCAAAATTGGATATAATATGTTGGTAATAGTGAAAAATTAATATTTTTGGTTTTGATGACGTCAGAAGGTTTAAAATATTAATATTTTCTATATATTGGCTAAACTTTGACCGATTTGAGTGAACTTTTTTTTGAAACCCACTAATTTTGTGTCATACATTACTATTAATAATTCGCTTACTTAAAACCTTAGGAAAAAGTTAAGCCTTTCTAATTGATATTTTTAATTAAACTGAAATTCGATTTTATCCAAGTTCAGTAGTCATTTTAAATTGCGATTCTTAATTTTGTTCTGAAGTTACGCCTCTGTTTCTAATTGTTTTAATTAGTTGTCATACCACAAATACTCATTTTGTATAACAAATCAAAATAATCAAAATCAAAATAGTCAATTATTTTATTTACGGTCAATTAGGTACGCAAACTTTTATGAAAAAGCATTTATACAGTCAAACTTCTTTAAAAATATTTCTTATAAATTCAATTCTTCAGTAATATTGATTCAATGATGTAATGATCCATAATTTCGTCCTTAAATATATCTAGCACCTAGAGATTTTCACATTAGTTAATAACCTACAAGAAGTCATCGATAGTATTCTGTCAGATGATTCACGATTATTCTCAACGGTATCCAGATTAAAAATGGTATAACTTTAGATATACACAAACTCTCACGTGCAATTCGGAAGTGCCAGTAATGAAAAAACGCTGGATATCAAACGGATATCAATCGGAATACAGAATATCATTGAGCAATATTGTCATATTAATAATACGCTCATAAGAAATGATTGAGAAAAACCTGAAAAAGAAAGCGACCAAAAATAACTTTCGTATAATAAGAGAATTTATTATATATTTATTTATTTATTGAATATAATCAAATTTAAACAGAGCTTTATTGACTGTATTGACTATCCTTCCATCCTTTCTCCAGTCCTTTTATTGTATTTTATTGTTATTAATTATTTGTATGCAAATAAAAAATTGTTTTATAATGATGCCAAAGAAGTATAACTTGTGACGCGCGTACATAACGTACACGCACCCATTTTCTGATTCGGAGTGTACCTACAGACTACTATAATATTTCGTTACACAAATAGATACAATATATTATAGAGACACACGCGCACATATAGACATGTAAAAGGTTATTTCATTTAATTAATTTATTCAAATGTATTGGAAATAATATAGTTATATCTTATATATCCTATACGTAACACGAAACATCATTAATTATTGTTCAAAAGAAAAAAATAAATAAATAAATAAATAAATAAAAAAAACTTCATTTTTACTCATGAACATTTTTTTAAATTTTTATTTGTTTATTTTTGCAGAACTCTAACAAAGCTAATTAATTACATTTTACGAATACGCTTTTTACATTTCAATGTTTAAACTTTTCAAATGAATGAAAATTATGATTATAGATATTTAAATAATAGTACGGGAGCCCAAAAAGGAAAGAAACACGTGAATATTCTCGAGCGAAAATTATTTTATTTTTTGGCTCACGGAAAATATTTACTCTAGCGATTTGAGCGTAATGTAAGGATGAAATCGTTAGATTAAGCGAATCGCAAAATTAAAAAGGTTCCCGTACAAAGTGCTTTAAAAATGATCCTACTCAATAGGGCATTTGAGTGATTCTAAATTTGCTAAATTTCAAATCGAAATTTGAAAATCAACTGAAAATTGATTCAAAAACTGATTATAAGCTATCAAAGATTATTTTCTTTGTAAACAATATTTAACATGTAATTTATATGGAGATATTAACAGTTTACACAATGTATTTTCCTGTCAATTTAATTAGGAATGTCTATATATTGCTTATTTTTAAAAAGAAACTGCATATTCTTGTTTGTGAAGTAAGGACTTTAAAAAGTATACGTCCGGTCCTCTATTGTTTAATAAATGGTTGATTGATACGCACCTGTCTTGCACAGAACGGTTAAAGAAATGAATAAATTTTTATTGAGTTGAGAACAAGTTTAAAGTGTCATCGATTAGAGATGGCTTTATATTGATAAAATAAAATATAGTTTATTTATCATTGATAGAGCACTGTGGTGATGTAGTACGATGATACGATGTCACCGATGTGCACCCCATCTCCACCTCCACCGCCCCATCGAATATGTTCTTCTGTTCGAATAGGTAGATCTAGACTAGTAGATACGTCCAACATCCACTCACTCACTGTCACAGTCACATGGACGGATGAGATGAGGACTGCGATAGAGGACCGACCAGTCAACAGTTAACAGCCTGGCTCACCAGTCAGCACAGCACGTACATGTCGATTCAATTATATTCTATACCACATCAATATTTCACTAGTAAGTTCGTATTTTCGATGTCTCTTTTTTCGAAGCAAAACCCATAATATATCTATCTATGTATACTACGTAAGTACTATTTGATATTTACTAAAGCATATTATTGAGGCTCAGGTGTGCATTGAGCATGAGGATTCAATACGATTTGTGAACCTTTGCTTTATAATCAAGTATTATACTATAAGCTGATGCATGCGATTTTGTAAGCACCAGGTTCGTAATTTTGTGTTATGTGCTACAGTGCCCAGATAAACATTTAATGGAGTGTTCTAATACAAGGTACAGAGAAGTTCTAAAGGTCTAAGAGACGCGGATGATTGCCCCTAGGAATATACTCCCAACAATCATCATATCAAGACCATAATATATGATACTCTCTGTTTTCTTCCATGGTTTCTTCCAAGCAATTCGATCCATATTTTCGCATGTAGAGACAAAAAACCAAAACGTTGATTGGGTTCTAAAAAGATCAGATCTAAGGTGATTTACTTAGAAATGTTGGTTTAACGATAGTTCTATCAAACATAACATAGGCCTTAATCGGCCCAGAATATCAGAAGATTTTTCATTTACATTTTTTTTTTTAGTCTTGCAGATTTTCCCTCACTTTAATTACAATCGAAATACTTTTCAATCTTATCCAATTCAAAAATTGTATCTGCCATTTTCATTTTATGTTTTAAAATTAATTTGAATTTTAGTTAATTTGAAAGTAGCAAACGTTACCAAAAAAAAAAAAACCATATTGTATCAGCCATATACCGAAATCTTGAAGCAGAATTGAAATAACAACAGTATTTATATTTCTAAACGATACGCTCCTGTAAAAATAGAGAGAACTATATACTAGAAGAACATTATATTCATTCTAACGAACGTTTCGAGTGAAACAAGACGTTTTATGCTCGAATCGAATGATATGTGGGTTTAAATTCGATACGAAGTCGACCTGATGATATATGTCGATAAATAAGGGTGTATTCAAGCAAATGTCCTCCGTAACCGGAGTCAGTAAGACATTAAATATTTCTTTCGATGCCATCAAAATTAATAAGTTTATGTAATCCAGCCGTTTGTAAAAAATGATTTTTCAATTTTTTTTTCTGGAACACCCAAATCAAAACTTATTGATGTTTCACCTTAGTCTTTACTGACCGTTTTTTTTAATTTTTCTCAATTATGGACTACTTTTTATACAAAACCATCAAAATTAGCAACTTCGTCATTTATAACCGATTTTGATGAAGTTTTGTTGGAAAAGAGATATTTCAAGAGTGGTGATCAGAAAACCTTAATTTAAAATTATTTTTCATTTATAATTTATTCTTTTTCTTAATAGAATATCTAAAAATATTTCACTTAAAGTTACCTACTTTTCCTCCAAAGCATTCTGAAAACATCATTGTTGGCCTTGCAGGATAACGAAGAGTAGTAAATAAAATCGTTTGTGTCTCTATGATAATATTAATATATATAGATAACTAATCAAATAACCGAACGGAGGGATAATAATACTTATTACCGGCGCCGGTTACGGAGTCATTTCCGTTAAAAAATACCTCTAAACACAACTCTCAACTTTTCATTCACAATATTCAACTGTTTTTGTAAGAGCGGGCGCACACTATCAGAATTTCTGATCAGAAACTCTGATGGTGTGCGCCCGCTCTAAATGTTGAACATTCTTTTTACCCAACATATTCCTACATATCATAATCAATTCGGTAATAATATCAATGATTCAAGTCATGTGATTGGAGCGGTATGGGACCGTGGGGGTGGTCTCTAAATACTTTGATTTGATTTTAATCAAAATTATGTACTTGTGAAGAAAATTCGAAGTGATCTAATAATTAAGGATCTACGCACTTAACATATTTTATTTGTAAACAATCATTTTCTTTATATAAATTTTCGTTTAAAAAGAGTAAATAATTTTACTACTAGCTGAAACCCGACGTTTTTCTCTCGTAAAAATTATGTATGTATAATAAATATGGTCTACAGTGTCAGACCTCTCGCAAAGTAGAATTCAATTATATTCTTTTACACGAATTTTCCCTTATCATTTCCCCAAATATTGCAAAACCCCGTATCTTTCTAGTTTGAATAGAAAATAATCAGTACTTCATTTTGGAGCTTTTTCTCCAAAAGAATAATTTTATAAGTTTAGGTAATCAATTTAAAATAAAGAAATATTTAATGGCTTATTAGGAAAATTAGAAGTCTTAAACTTCCTAATAAAAGTAGATTATGTATCAAACTGAAATTTTTTGACAAACTGACGTTAGACTTTAATTAAATAATTGTATATAATTTTAAGACCGTTTTTAATGCAAATAAAGAAAATTTTTTACTGTGTAGAATCTTCCACACAATCGGTCGACATGTAACAAAAAACCACTGTAGGGTACTACATTACATATTCGAATACCGTAATACTCAGAAGTCAATAGTTTTATTCATCAACTATCAACGGAAAAATACTGATAATGTAATATGATCCTAAAATGCTTTTCAATTTCCATTAGTTTTTCATTAGGAAAATTGTAGAAAAACAATATTTTTAACAAATATCGGGTATGATGATATTTGATGAAAATACAAAAATAAACAACTTAAGATTACAAGTAACTGCGTTAATTGTTTATAAATTTTGTGTATTTGTTATTGAAGTTTAAGGCTATTAGTATTTGATTGAAATTGAAATAAATGAACTAAACTAATTTTCTTAATAAGCGATTAAATATTTCTTTATTTTAAATTAATTACCTAAACTCAAATAATAATTGAGTTAACACAGTGTTAAAAAATCAACATCAAGAGCTTAAAACTGACAAAGAACCTTTCTATATGTAAAATTTTTGACTTCAATTTTTTTATTATCCGTATATTTTTGAACCAATTTATTTCTCAACAATTTCAAAGCGCTGATTTACTGGTATTGATTGTCGGCCAGAACGTGGTTTTCGTATTGCGAACGCGTTCTTAGTCTATATATACAAATGATAGCTTCATTTCAAAAGATTCGATTGTGTTGCGATTATTTACGAAAAAATTGTTTATAACGCTCGGATCTCGGTTTATACAACTATAAATTATTAATTTACTGTTAATTTTCTAAAATAAATTGTATTATATGCATATATTATGTTATGTATTTAATTATAATATAAATTCCATTTGAAACCCCAAACCAATTGGAAGTATTCTTCTATCCCATCCCGCTTTCAATTTGTGCACCTCCATCATATAATAAAATATCATTTACCCCTTTCTGCTTTATCCATTCATCCATCTCTCATATTCGCAATTATTTACATTTAATATCCATATTTACTTTTTCCCATATTTGTATAGGCAATTGACATTGCATACATACATATATATATAAATATATATATATATATATATATATATATATATATATATATATATATATATATATATATATATATATATATATATATATATATATATATATATATATTGTATACATGTGATTGATTTTTTGGTTTTTCCTGTGAAATTTAATAAGGACACTTTTTCATGAAAACAATTTCGATTTAGAACTAATTGAGATATAACAAAAGCATCTTGATGCGAGATAATTTTAATGAGAATTTTTGAAATTACACTTCTCTTGGGCCTTTTGAATGGGAGTGAATTTGTGAGCTGCGCGCGAGAGATTCCATAAAAATGATGAATTGATTTGAATTGATTTTAGACTAAATTTAATATATCTATGTTGTAAATATACTTTTTAAAGTGTAAACTTTTTACACGGGCTCCGAAAACTTTTTACATATCACATATAAACTTTTTTTTAACTTTATTTTTTACTTTTTAACATTTTCGTCATAGTTATAACATTTTATTTCAATAAATTTTTCCAATTTTCAGATATCTAGCTGCCCATCGGTAAGTACCTATATCAATTTCTCAATACTTCAGTTTCAATTTCAGTTCTTTCATAATACAGGAATTCGAAAACCATATAGCTTCTTAAGGATGCTCCCAAAGTTGATATTCAAAATAGATTTTAAAAAATTTTTGAGAAACATACTTCAGTCAATTATAAATTTTTAGATAAATCTATTATCATCTCGACAAAATTGGCTCGACCAGCGGACCAATAAGATGTTCTATGTTTAGAGAACACTTCTAAGTATGTGAATATTTTTAAAGATTCTAATAAAACTAAATTTTCTTTTGAATGTCATTGAATGCATGAATCTGTAAGCATTGTGTAGATTCCGTTATTTTTTCAACCGGTTATTATTTTTGCATTGCAATAATCATTCATTTATATAAATAGATTATTTGTTTTCAATTGTAATAAAAGCATTAACCTGATTTTGATCCAAATTGAAATTGAACTTAATTGATTGGAAAATAGTTCATATTATAATATAATTTAATATAACTGGGCAAGTATATCGATACCGAACCACCATACGTACTTGATTCACCACTTAATCGATATTAAATAGTTTGCTCACGTACATAAATAAAACACTCTCAGCTTTCGTATCTAGTTTTGTGTTGTATCGATAAAACTAGAACATCATTTAACTTTTATCCAAACATGAGCTTTTTTTCCATTTCGATAATCATCGAACAGCTTTTTGCTTAGAATGTGATCAAATCATTTAGTAATTTAGTTTGTTGAATATCAATTAGAAAATACATAATTACTAGCTGCTACTCGCCACTTCAATACCGTAGATGTGCAAAAACATATAATATTTAATAATATTAAATTTAATTGTTAATTTTGTTGCTTTTTCTTCGAACGCTTGCACAGAATACAAATAGGGAAGAAGAGTGTCGGCCTAAGTGCCTAGTAAGCAACGCATATAGCCAGAAAACGCTCGTTAAGCCTTAATCATCAGTGCTTACTTCATTCGCAAGGGAAGTAGGGAAACCTCTTAGTTTTATGATTACAGCTAATTTTTAACCTATTTGGGTTTAAATTATCATATAAACAAGGTTTTATGGAGATTAAAAATTTCTCAAATTTTTACAATTTTTCAGAAGGACTTTACAAAAAGTCGAAAAAATTGAATTAAATAAATTATTAATTTTTATTAAAACTTGCTAATTTGATATAAACTAATTGAAACTTTTCACTTTGTCTAATTTTTTTAAAGTACGAGTGCATTTTCGACTTATAAATTTATTTTGAATGAAGAAACTCTGGGTGGAGTTGATAGATATTTTAACGATATTAATTAATTCAAATTAAATAAAGGGGATTTATTAAGGTCTATTTGTTAATTAAAAATTGTAAAATTTGGATTTTAATTTATCTCCAGGGCTTCAAGCAAATTTAATTTTTGGCTTTTTTGCAAAAACTCATTTATATCAATAGCTTGGGCTTTCAACAGTGTCAACTAAAAAATGCAAATGTGGAAATTCGACATTTCAAAAGAAATACGAATTCCGTAAATTAAATTTTCTTAGGCAAATATCAACATTTTTGTAATACAAAAGATATTTCGACAGAAAAATGCAGGTATTAAAATTTCGGGAAATATTCCATTAAAATTTCATACGTATAATGACAATTATAACATTTAATTTTCTGGACACAGGTATGGAATTTTCTCTAACCTTAAATAAAATAAATGGCAATCAACTTATAATTAAAAATAATTAAATTCATTATAATATTCAAAATATTTAATATAGCTCTCTCTGTATCCCTCATCCTATTATAAGCCAACCTTCGTTGACTCTTTTAACCATCGTATTTGTCGGTCGGTCGTTTCGCTTGTCCAACACAGTTAATTTTATTTTGTTTACTGTTTTCCAAATGTTTATGTGCACAAAAATAATCATAATAACACAGCAGGAGCATACACTTAGAGCTATTATTAAGAGTGTTTGTACTATAGAGGCTATAGAGTTCATATGCTGAATATGAAAACCATGAGTACAAGAAATCGTGGGGGAGTTTGGGTGGATAGAGGAAGTAGCAAGGAAGTAGGAGGAGTGAAGGTATGCGAATAGAGTAGGTACATTGTATCGTTAAAACCTCAACATTCTTTGAACATTTTATATGAGGGAATTGTTGTATGACAAAACAAATAATGTAACATAAAATGTTGGAAGAAAATGTCATGAAAATTCTAAAGGCAACTTAAATGTTATTTATTTACGTACAACTTGTACTGGGAGAGAAATACCGATTACTATGGAACAAATCAGATCAGTTTAAAATCTGTTTTTCCGTTTAAAAAACAATAATAATCGGTTTTGAAATTATGATATGAAAAAGAATGAATATGATCAAATACAATTTCCAATTTCGTTTAATTATGTTTATATATATATATATATATATATATATATATATATATATATATATATATATATATATATATATATATATATATATATATATATATATATATATATATATATATATATATATATATATATATATATATATATATATATATATATATATGAGACCAAAAATATTAGACTCTTCAGGTCCGATAAAAGTTCTATCAACCATCTTTGACTAAGCTCTAAGCTAAGCTCTAAGCTAAGCTCTAAGCTAAGCTCTAAGCTAAGCTCTAAGCTAAGCTCTAAGCTAAGCTCTAAGCTAAGCTCTAAGCTAAGCTCTAAGCTAAGCTCTAAGCTAAGCTCTAAGCTAAGCTCTAAGCTAAGCTCTAAGCTAAGCTCTAAGCTAAGCTCTAAGCTAATGGCGATATAGGCGATATGGGCGATATTGGCGATATAAGCGATATGGGCGATACGATTGATATTGGCGATAAGATTGATACAAGCGATATGGGCGATATGGGGATATTGGCGATATAAACGACATGGGGATATTGGTCATATGAGCGATATGGACGATACGAGCGATATTGGCGATATAGGTGATATTGGTAATATGAGCGATATGGGTGATATTTGGCGATCAAGCGATATTAGCGATAAAAGCGATACGAGCGATATGGGCGATATGGGCGGTATTGGCTATAAGAGCGATACGAGCGATATTGGTGATATTGGCGTTATGGGCGATATTTGCGATACGAGTGATATTGGCGATATGGGCGATACGAGCTATATTGGCGATATGGGCGATATTTGCGATACGAGCGATATTGGCGATACGAGCGATATTGGCGATACGAGCGATATTGGTGATACGAGCGATATTGGCGATATGAGCGATATGGGCGATATTGGCGATACGAGCGATATTGGCGATATTGGCAATACGAGCGATATTGGCGATACGAACGATACGAGCGATATTGGCAATACGAGCGATATTGGCGATACGAACGATACGAGCGATATTGGCAATACGAGCGATATTGGCGATACGAGCGATATTGGCGATACGAGCGATATTGGCGATACGAGCGATATTAGCGATACGAGCGATATTGGCGATATGGGCGATACGAGCGAAATTGACGATATTGGCGATACGAGCGATATTGGCGATATGGGCGATACGAGCGATATTGGCGATATTGACGAAACGAGCGATATTATCGTTCGTATCGCCAATATCGCCAATATCGCTCGTATCGCTCGTATCGCCAATATCGCTCGTATCGCCAATATCGCTCGTATCGCCCATATCGCCAATATCGCTCGTATCGCCAATATCGCCCATATCGCCAATATCGCTCGTATCGCCAATATCGCCAATATCGCTCGTATCGCCCATATCGCCAATATCGCCCATATCGCCAATATCGCTCGTATCGCCAATATCGCGCGTATCGCCTATATCGCCAATATCGCTCTTATCGCCAATATCGCGCGTATCGCCTATATCGCCAATATCGCTCGTATCGCCAATATCGCTCGTATCGCCCATATCGCCAATATCGCTCGTATCGCCAATATCGCTCGTATCGCCAATATCGCCAATATCGCTCGTATCGCCAATATCGCCAATATCGCTCGTATCGCCAATATCGCTCGTATCGCCAATATCGCCAATATCGCCAATATCGCTCGTATCGCCAATATCGCTCGTATCGCCCATATCGCCAATATCGCTCGTATCGCCAATATCGCTCGTATCGCCAATATCGCCAATATCGCTCGTATCGCTCGTATCGCCAATATCGCTCGTATCGCCCATATCGCCAATATCGCTCGTATCGCCAATATCGCTCGTATCGCCAATATCGCCCATATCGCCAATATCGCCCATATCGCCAATATCGCTCGTATCGCCAATATCGCCAATATCGCTCGTATCGCCCATATCGCCAATATCGCTCGTATCGCCAATATCGCCAATATCGCTCGTATCGCTCGTATCGCCAATATCGCTCGTATCGCCCATATCGCCAATATCGCTCGTATCGCCAATATCGCTCGTATCGCCAATATCGCTCGTATCGCCAATATCGCTCGTATCGCCCATATCGCCAATATCGCTCGTATCGCCAATATCGCTCGTATCGCCCATATCGCCAATATCGCTCGTATCGCCAATATCGCCAATATCGCTCGTATCGCTCGTATCGCCAATATCGCTCGTATCGCCCATATCGCCAATATCGCTCGTATCGCCAATATCGCTCGTATCGCCAATATCGCTCGTATCGCCAATATCGCCAATATCGCTCGTATCGCCCATATCGCCAATATCGCTCGTATCGCCCATATCGCCAATATCGCTCGTATCGCCAATATCGCTCGTATCGCCAATATCGCTCGTATCGCCAATATCGCTCGTATCGCCAATATCGCTCGTATCGCCAATATCGCTCGTATCGCCAATATCGCTCGTATCGCCAATATCGCTCGTATCGCCAATATCGCCAATATCGCTCGTATCGCCAATATCGCCAATATCGCTCGTATCGCCAATATCGCCAATATCGCCAATATCGCTCGTATCGCTCGTATCGCCAATATCGCTCGTATCGCCAATATCGCCCATATCGCCAATATCGCCTATATCGCCAATATCGCTCGTATCGCCAATATCGCCAATATCGCTCGTATCGCCAATATCGCCAATATCGCTCGTATCGCCAATATCGCCCATATCGCCAATATCGCCAATATCACTCGTATCGCCAATATCGCCAATATCGCTCGTATCGCCCATATCGCCAATATCGCTCGTATCGCCAATATCACTCGTATCGCCAATATCGCTCGTATCGCCGATATCGCCAATATCGCTCGTATCGCCAATATCGCTCGTATCGCCAATATCGCTCGTATCGCCAATATCGCTCGTATCGCCCATATCGCCAATATCGCTCGTATCGCCAATATCGCCAATATCGCTCGTATCGCCCATATCGCCAATATCGCTCGTATCGCCAATATCGCTCGTATCGCCAATATCGCTCGTATCGCCAATATCGCCCATATCGCCAATATCGCCCATATCGCCAATATCGCTCGTATCGCCAATATCGCCAATATCGCTCGTATCGCCCATATCGCCAATATCGCTCGTATCGCCAATATCGCTCGTATCGCCAATATCGCCAATATCGCTCGTATCGCTCGTATCGCCAATATCGCTCGTATCGCCCATATCGCCAATATCGCTCGTATCGCCAATATCGCTCGTATCGCCCATATCGCCAATATCGCTCGGATCGCTCGTATCGCCAATATCGCTCGTATCGCCCATATCGCCAATATCGCTCGTATCGCCAATATCGCTCGTATCGCCAATATCGCTCGTATCGCCAATATCGCCAATATCGCTCGTATCGCCAATATCGCTCGTATCGCCCATATCGCCAATATCGCTCGTATCGCTCGTATCGCCAATATCGCTCGTATCGCCAATATCGCTCGTATCGCCAATATCGCTCGTATCGCCAATATCGCTCGTATCGCCAATATCGCCAATATCGCTCGTATCGCCAATATCGCCAATATCGCTCGTATCGCCAATATCGCTCGTATCGCCAATATCGCTCATATCGCCAATATCGCTCGTATCGCCGCAATATCGCTCGTATCGCCAATATCGCTCGTATCGCCAATATCGCCAATATCGCTCGTATCGCCAATATCGCTCGTATCGCCAATATCGCTCGTATCGCCAATATCGCTCGTATCGCCAATATCGCCAATATCGCTCGTATCGCCAATATCGCTCGTATCGCCAATATCGCTCGTATCGCCAATATCGCCAATATCGCTCGTATCGCCAATATCGCTCGTATCGCCCATATCGCCAATATCGCTCGTATCGCCAATATCGCTCGTATCGCCAATATCGCTCGTATCGCCCATATCGCCAATATCGCTCGTATCGCCAATATCGCTCGTATCGCCAATATCGCCAATATCGCTCGTATCGCCAATATCGCTCGTATCGCTCGTATCGCCAATATCGCTCGTATCGCCAATATCGCTCGTATCGCCAATATCGCCAATATCGCTCGTATCGCCAATATCGCTCGTATCGCCAATATCGCCAATATCGCCAATATCGCTCGTATCGCCAATATCGCTCGTATCGCCCATATCGCCAATATCGCTCGTATCGCCAATATCGCTCGTATCGCCAATATCGCTCGTATCGCCAATATCGCTCGTATCGCCAATATCGCCCATATCGCCAATATCGCTCGTATCGCCAATATCGCTCGTATCGCCAATATCGCCAATATCGCTCGTATCGCCAATATCGCTCGTATCGCCAATATCGCTCGTATCGCTCGTATCGCCAATATCGCTCGTATCGCCAATATCGCTCGTATCGCCAATATCGCCAATATCGCTCGTATCGCCAATATCGCTCGTATCGCTCGTATCGCCAATATCGCTCGTATCGCCAATATCGCCAATATCGCTCGTATCGCCAATATCGCTCGTATCGCCAATATCGCCAATATCGCTCGTATCGCCAATATCGCTCGTATCGCCCATATCGCCAATATCGCTCGTATCGCCAATATCGCTCGTATCGCCAATATCGCCAATATCGCTCGTATCGCCAATATCGCTCGTATCGCCAATATCGCTCGTATCGCCAATATCGCCAATATCGCTCGTATCGCCAATATCGCCAATATCGCTCGTATCGCCAATATCGCTCGTATCGCCAATATCGCCAATATCGCTCGTATCGCCAATATCGCTCGTATCGCCCATATCGCCAATATCGCTCGTATCGCCAATATCGCTCGTATCGCCAATATCGCCAATATCGCTCGTATCGCCAATATCGCCAATATCGCTCGTATCGCCAATATCGCTCGTATCGCCAATATCGCTCGTATCGCCAATATCGCTCGTATCGCCAATATCGCCAATATCGCTCGTATCGCCAATATCGCTCGTATCGCCAATATCGCTCGTATCGCCAATATCGCTCGTATCGCCAATATCGCCAATATCGCTCGTATCGCCAATATCGCCAATATCGCTCGTATCGCCAATATCGCTCGTATCGCTCGTATCGCCAATATCGCTCGTATCGCCAATATCGCTCGTATCGCCAATATCGCCAATATCGCTCGTATCGCCAATATCGCTCGTATCGCCAATATCGCCAATATCGCTCGTATCGCCAATATCGCTCGTATCGCCAATATCGCTCGTATCGCTCGTATCGCCAATATCGCTCGTATCGCCAATATCGCTCGTATCGCCAATATCGCCAATATCGCTCGTATCGCCAATATCGCTCGTATCGCCAATATCGCTCGTATCGCCAATATCGCTCGTATCGCCAATATCGCCAATATCGCTCGTATCGCCAATATCGCTCGTATCGCCAATATCGCCAATATCGCTCGTATCGCCAATATCGCTCGTATCGCCAATATCGCTCGTATCGCTCGTATCGCCAATATCGCTCGTATCGCCAATATCGCTCGTATCGTATCGCCAATATCGCCAATATCGCTCGTATCGCCAATATCGCTCGTATCGCCAATATCGCTCGTATCGCCCATATCGCCAATATCGCTCGTATCGCCAATATCGCCAATATCGCTCGTATCGCCAATATCGCTCGTATCGCCAATATCGCTCGTATCGCCAATATCGCTCGTATCGCTCGTATCGCCAATATCGCTCGTATCGCCAATATCGCCAATATCGCCAATATCGCTCGTATCGCCAATATCGCTCGTATCGCTCGTATCGCCCATATCGCCAATATCGCTCGTATCGCCAATATCGCTCGTATCGCCAATATCGCCAATATCGCTCGTATCGCCAATATCGCCAATATCGCTCGTATCGCCAATATCGCTCGTATCACCCATATCGCCAATATCGCTCGTATCGCCAATATCGCTCGTATCGCCAATATCGCTCGTATCGCCAATATCGCCAATATCGCTCGTATCGCCAATATCGCTCGTATCGCCAATATCGCCAATATCGCTCGTATCGCCAATATCGCTCGTATCGCCAATATTATTATTATTATTATTATTATTTATTTTCACCATTAGATACAAACGTACATAGGTATAGTCAACATGAAAATTAAATAAATTAAATTAAACTATATGGGCACGACGTTACAATATGCTTCTTCAGCTCACGTTTAAATTTTGGCATGCTCTCTATGTTTTTTAACTCTCCGGGAAGATTATTGTACAATTCACTTCCAATAATTTCCGGAGAGTTTTTAAACTTTTGCAATCTATAGTTTGCAATATGCAAATCATTATTATGACGAGTGTTATAATCATGTATTTCACTTCTAAGTGGTAGGTTTTGATAATTTTTTTTGATAAATATTAATAGCTCATAGTAATAAATGCCATAGAATGTTAACAAATTATTCCGCTTAAAATGATTAACACATGATTCTCGATAATCAAGATTAAACATGAGCCGAATAATTCTTTTTTTTAGTATAAATATTCGTGTACAATCTGAACATTGCCCCCATAATATTACACAATACTGCATGGCAGCATATACAAACGCATAATACACAGCCAATAAAGCTTCAGTGTTATGAGTTTGTTTTAATTTTTTGATATAAAAATAAGCCGTGCCTAACTTTTTACACACTGTATCAACATGTCGATTCCATTTCATACCTTCATCCAAAATTATACCTAAAAATTTCATTTCGCTTACTTGCGTAATCGGATATTTTATTGATGACGTAATAATTGATGCATCAATAACTTTATTTTTAAAAACTAAAAATGTTGTTTTAGTCATGTTTATAATTAAATGATTATATTTGCACCAATCAGCAAATTGTTGTATTACAATATTCATTTCATTCATTAAACTATGTATATTATCTGAAGATAATATCACAGAGGTATCATCTGCATACATTAATAGTTTACCATACTGTATAAAGGACGGAAGGTCATTTATGTAGGTCAAGAACAATAATGGTCCAAGATTTGAGCCTTGTGGAACTCCAATGTTGACACAGAGTGGGCCTGATTTTATACCTTCAACATCCGTTATTATTTTTCTATTATCTAAATAGGACATAAACCAGGAAAGTGGAAGTCCTCTTATACCAAGACTTTCTAATTTATTTAACAAAAACCTGTGATTTACCATGTCGAAGGCTGAAGTTAAATCAAAAAATAGTGATAAAACATATCTTTTTTTATCAAGTTCTTTTAGAACATGATGCGCAAATTCATTACTTGCAGAGCAAGTAGAGTGTTTGGGTCGGAATCCATGTTGGCATTTAGTCAAGATGTTTTCCTCGTATTTTATATAATATCGCTCGTATCGCCAATATCGCGAATATCGCTCGTATCGCCAATATCGCCAATATCGCCAATATCGCTCGTATCGCCAATATCGCTCGTATCGCCAATATCGCTCGTATCGCTCGTATCGCCCATATCGCCAATATCGCTCGTATCGCCAATATCGCTCGTATCGCCAATATCGCCAATATCGCTCGTATCGCCAATATCGCCAATATCGCTCGTATCGCCAATATCGCTCGTATCGCCCATATCGCCAATATCGCTCGTATCGCCAATATCGCTCGTATCGCCAATATCGCCAATATCGCTCGTATCGCCAATATCGCTCGTATCGCCAATATCGCCAATATCGCTCGTATCGCCAATATCGCTCGTATCGCCAATATCGCCAATATCGCTCGTATCGCCAATATCGCTCGTATCGCTCGTATCGCCAATATCGCTCGTATCGCCAATATCGCCAATATCGCTCGTATCGCCAATATCGCTCGTATCGCCAATATCGCTCGTATCGCCAATATCGCTCGTATCGCTCGTATCGCCAATATCGCTCGTATCGCCAATATCGCCAATATCGCTCGTATCGCCAATATCGCTCGTATCGCCAATATCGCTCGTATCGCTCGTATCGCCAATATCGCTCGTATCGCCAATATCGCCAATATCGCCAATATCGCTCGTATCGCCAATATCGCTCGTATCGCCCATATCGCCAATATCGCTCGTATCGCCAATATCGCTCGTATCGCTCGTATCGCCAATATCGCCAATATCGCTCGTATCGCCAATATCGCTCGTATCGCTCGTATCGCCAATATCGCCAATATCGCTCGTATCGCCAATATCGCTCGTATCGCCAATATCGCCAATATCGCCAATATCGCTCGTATCGCCAATATCGCTCGTATCGCCCATATCGCCAATATCGCTCGTATCGCCAATATCGCTCGTATCGCCAATATCGCTCGTATCGCCAATATCGCCAATATCGCTCGTATCGCCAATATCGCTCGTATCGCCAATATCGCCAATATCGCTCGTATCGCCAATATCGCCAATATCGCTCGTATCGCCAATATCGCCAATATCGCCAATATCGCTCGTATCGCCAATATCGCTCGTATCGCCAATATCGCCAATATCGCTCGTATCGCCAATATCGCTCGTATCGCCAATATCGCTCGTATCGCCAATATCGCCAATATCGCTCGTATCGCCAATATCGCTCGTATCGCCAATATCGCCAATATCGCTCGTATCGCCAATATCGCCAATATCGCTCGTATCGCCAATATCGCCAATATCGCTCGTATCGCCAATATCGCTCGTATCGCCAATATCGCCAATATCGCCAATATCGCTCGTATCGCCAATATCGCTCGTATCGCCAATATCGCTCGTATCGCCAATATCGCTCGTATCGCCAATATCGCCAATATCGCTCGTATCGCCAATATCGCCAATATCGCTCGTATCGCCAATATCGCTCGTATCGCCAATATCGCCAATATCGCTCGTATCGCCAATATCGCCAATATCGCTCGTATCGCCAATATCGCTCGTATCGCTCGTATCGCCAATATCGCTCGTATCGCCAATATCGCTCGTATCGCCAATATCGCTCGTATCGCCAATATCGCCAATATCGCTCGTATCGCCAATATCGCTCGTATCGCCAATATCGCTCGTATCGCCAATATCGCTCGTATCGCCAATATCGCCAATATCGCTCGTATCGCCAATATCGCCAATATCGCTCGTATCGCCAATATCGCTCGTATCGCCAATATCGCTCGTATCGCCAATATCGCCAATATCGCTCGTATCGCCAATATCGCTCGTATCGCCAATATCGCCAATATCGCTCGTATCGCCAATATCGCCAATATCGCTCGTATCGCCAATATCGCTCGTATCGCCAATATCGCCAATATCGCTCGTATCGCCAATATCGCCAATATCGCTCGTATCGCCAATATCGCTCGTATCGCCAATATCATATCGCCAATATCGCTCGTATCGCCAATATCGCCAATATCGCTCGTATCGCCAATATCGCCAATATCGCTCGTATCGCCCATATCGCCAATATCGCTCGTATCGCCAATATCGCTCGTATCGCCAATATCGCCAATATCGCTCGTATCGCCAATATCGCTCGTATCGCCAATATCGCTCGTATCGCCAATATCGCTCGTATCGCCAATATCGCTCGTATCGCCAATATCGCCAATATCGCTCGTATCGCCAATATCGCTCGTATCGCCAATATCGCTCGTATCGCCAATATCGCTCGTATCGCCAATATCGCTCGTATCGCCAATATCGCCAATATCGCTCGTATCGCCAATATCGCCAATATCGCTCGTATCGCCAATATCGCTCGTATCGCCAATATCGCCAATATCGCTCGTATCGCCAATATCGCCAATATCGCTCGTATCGCCAATATCGCTCGTATCGCCCATATCGCCAATATCGCTCGTATCGCTCGTATCGCCAATATCGCTCGTATCGCCAATATCGCTCGTATCGCTCGTATCGCCAATATCGCTCGTATCGCCAATATCGCCAATATCGCTCGTATCGCCAATATCGCTCGTATCGCCAATATCGCTCGTATCGCCCATATCGCCAATATCGCTCGTATCGCCAATATCGCTCGTATCGCCCATATCGCCAATATCGCTCGTATCGCCAATATCGCTCGTATCGCCAATATCGCTCGTATCGCTCGTATCGCCAATATCGCTCGTATCGCCAATATCGCTCGTATCGCCAATATCGCTCGTATCGCCAATATCGCTCGTATCGCCAATATCGCCAATATCGCTCGTATCGCCAATATCGCTCGTATCGCCAATATCGCTCGTATCGCTCGTATCGCCAATATCGCTCGTATCGCCAATATCGCTCGTATCGCCAATATCGCCAATATCGCTCGTATCGCCAATATCGCCAATATCGCTCGTATCGCCAATATCGCTCGTATCGCCAATATCGCCAATATCGCTCGTATCGCCAATATCGCTCGTATCGCCAATATCGCTCGTATCGCCAATATCGCTCGTATCGCCAATATCGCTCGTATCGCCAATATCGCTCGTATCGCCAATATCGCTCGTATCGCCAATATCGCTCGTATCGCCAATATCGCCAATATCGCTCGTATCGCCAATATCGCCAATATCGCTCGTATCGCCCATATCGCCAATATCGCTCGTATCGCCAATATCGCCAATATCGCTCGTATCGCCAATATCGCCAATATCGCTCGTATCGCCAATATCGCTCGTATCGCCAATATCGCCAATATCGCTCGTATCGCCAATATCGCTCGTATCGCCAATATCGCTCGTATCGCCAATATCGCCAATATCGCTCGTATCGCCAATATCGCCAATATCGCTCGTATCGCCAATATCGCTCGTATCGCCCATATCGCCAATATCGCTCGTATCGCTCGTATCGCCAATATCGCTCGTATCGCCAATATCGCTCGTATCGCCAATATCGCCAATATCGCTCGTATCGCCAATATCGCTCGTATCGCCAATATCGCTCGTATCGCCAATATCGCCAATATCGCTCGTATCGCCAATATCGCTCGTATCGCCAATATCGCTCGTAT